>JABXWE010056651.1:0-18942 GCA_014611495.1 Limonius californicus | reverse complement strand
AATGCATATCAACCTGCGTTGAACCCCAGATTTGTTTCGTCAGACCACTGGATGATATTATGTAATTCGAGGAACTCTATTCATAAATGTACTAAACAATAATAAATATTAGTAAATATTGAAGGCCACTTGAATTAGCAAAGGTAATTTATTGTAATGACTTTTAGAGTGATTTGGAAGCTCGTTTAAGAATTGTGATATATTTATGTTCAAATGGTATTTCTACCTCAAAAAATGACAGGCATTTGTTTATTTATTATCAGTAGTAATGGTAACCAATGTCAAGCAACGCAAGCCCGGGTCGCTACTAGAAGAGGCAGCCCGTTTAGTGATATCGTCTGTATGAAAACAATTGGCACAATTCAAGTATTGGGCGTGTTTTCCTCTAACTGATGTTATGTTTACTTGTAATCTCTTGTTGTACATGCCATTTACCTGTTGAGGCTACTTACAAACCTGCACGTATATAAATAATTTGTTTCGGCCCCAGTTGTATTAAACAACACATTGCCTGAAAAGCCATTGCAAACCAAATACGTATAGTCTACTACAAATTATATCGTTATCCGCTGTAAAAAGGTACTTGTAGAACAAGGAATTATAAGCTACTTGCAACTAGGTTTCAAGTACCGGCCGCATTCAGGTAAATTTACATAGTGCTAAGAAGCTGGGGTTACTTAGGGTTTGTGACTCAAGCAAACAGCTTAAATTCTGTTTTTAATTCATTATTTAATATTACCCTGTTGTGTTCTAGTAAATCTAGTAAACTTCCTTAAAGCTTCCTTAATTAGCTTGCATGAGTAATAAGTTACTTTTCAGAGATTAGATTGGATCGTTGTCTTAATGACAAAATTTTTAAACTTACGAAATATATAGCGCAAAGCAGTTGTTGATGAACTTCTGTGCGAAGAAGATATTTATTTATAATTTATTTAAAAATGTGGACACCGTGGACTGATAGCGAACATTAAATTCGGCGGAAAATAGATCAAATGTACAGGGAAAACTGCGTACTTAAAGTAATATTGTTAAATCAATGATTGAGTGAATATTATATTGCAATAAAATGTTCCGAAAGTACATTGCTAAGAATTATTAAACGTATGAGATTTAAGCGTAGAGCTATAAACAAGCGTTAGGACATTATGGAATCAAACAGATTACAAACATGGCGCCACGAGTATCTCCACAAGACCAAAACACATCGTCAAGAAGATAGAAATATATATTACTTAGGTGAAACTTGGTTCGACTCCCACGATAGTGTACAAAAAAGTTGGACAGACACTTCCAGTCAGTGTAAAATTTCTACTTGAAAGTCAATTAGAAAAGCGCTATACAATTTCATAATGTTTTAGATGTACTTTCAGCAGTGTGAAAATCGTAAATGTTACAATTTTGAAAAACTCTAAAATTTTAATATAAACAGCTATAGTGTACTTCAATTGTAGAACAAGAATTTACATGCTACATGTAACACGGCTTAAAGAAGCTGAGGTTATCTAGAGGGCTTGTGACTCAAGCAAGAAGCTTAAATTCTCTGTTTTTACATTAATTATTTAAGATTACGGTATTTAGTTGAACTATTCTTATATATGTTAAACCTAGTAAATTATGTATCAAAATTAGCTTCTTTAATTAGCCTGCATGAGCAGTTAGATACTTTTCAGAGATTACATTAGATAGCTGCCGTATTGGCTGCGTTAGTGACATGATTTTAAACTTAAGAAGTAAACCGGGCAAAGCAGTTGTTGATTAACTTTTATAAGAAGATATTTATTTATACATTATTTTAAAATGTGGACACCGTCGATTGATAGCGAACATTTAATTCGGCGAAAAGTAAATATAATGTGCCGGGAACTCCTTGCTAACGGTAAATTTGTTAATTCAAAGATTGAAAAAAGATTATTATGTTCCGAAAGTACATTGCTAGGAACTATTAAACATATGGGGTTTAAACATAAAACTATAAACAAGCGTCAAGTCATTATGGAATGCAACAGATTATAAGCATGACGCCGCGAGCATCTCCAAAACATGAAAACATATTCCCAAGACAAAAAAAAATATGTTACTTAAGCGAAATTAGCTACGACTCCCACGATATTGTTCATAAAAATTGGACAAACAATTTCTGTCAGTAAACGAAAAATACCCCGGAAAAATACTATATTTATGTTTTATGTAATTATAATTTTATTATTATTAAACAGTGTAAATAAATATTTATACCTAAATAAAATGCATATTTGAAAATGTTGTATTCAAATGGAACTGCTAAAGCCGGGTCTGATATTTTACCTGCACTTACAACTTCGTTAAATGTTAACCAGGGATTACCAGGCACCCTTCGGTGAGCCAATAACGATATATCTTGAAGGAAACTATACCTGTTCAGCAAATTAAGAGTTTCGGTAATCGCAAATGATTGAATTAAGCTCCAAAGCTAGGTAAATACGATAAATCCCTATATACGAGATTGCGCTTATTGGTTTTGTAGACTATACAAACAACAGCGATCGGCGGAGCTTTGGAGAGCACGTAAAAATCGTTGTCCCCCGCTACCGTGGCCCTATGAACAAATGAATTAATAGAAAAATGAAAGCAGGAAAGTTATTTCTCGCATTCTATTCAGAGCAGTTATTTATAAATCAAATAACGGATATTTCATCTCTTAAAATGCGCGTTGCACTGTATACAGGAAAATTGTGTTAGAACCACTGTCAAGGGTATTGCATCTCTTAAAATACAGTTTTCAATAGGTACTATATATAATATATAGGATCTACTACCATAAAAAGATCTATTTCTGAAACAAAACATTCCTTTGTTAAGTTCCGTGGCTAAAATTTCCATACAGCTTAGTAATGATTTTATAAAGAAACTACCACACAAAGCGTCGGGGGTAGCCCATGTGTACAGGTAGTCTTTTTATCTGTTCTTCACTTTCGGGGTGTTAGGGAAGTTGATCACATAATGTCGATGGTTGAATCTAAATGCGAATTAAAAGCAAAAAGTTCTATACCACTTTCGGTTTACTCATAAATTATTTTGGAAGTTGGTGCCGCAAAATTTTTGAACTGTTGGAATTCAATTCTTGTAGCTCTACAATCTAGTAACAAAGCATAATTAATTTAAGAAGAAAATAGGAAATATTGATAGCACATTTAAACCAAAAACAATTAAAAGTAACTGGAATTTTTTAAAATAAAGTATAACTGAAATATAACAACAATAAATTATTCCATTACTTGTAGTAATGCAATTTGGTGTCAACCACTACATCAAACGGTCGTCAAAGACAGTTTAAAAAATGGTATATATGTAATAAACATCCTAGATTTCTAAAAACCGTAGTAATAGAAATTAAATCCCAACAGTTCAAAAACTTAGCAGCATCAACTTTAATACTGGTTTATGAAGAAACTGTGAACCTTAACCTACGTTCGCCCATTGAAGTTAGGTGAACTGCTTCTCTAACACCCTGTATATTTCATAAAACCGTTAAAATGGTCAGTACCTTTGAAAGCCTAATCTACGAGTTCTCTGTCGATTTCTTAAATAGTTATTAGATCTAATAAAAAATATCATCGATATCGGGTTACCAACCATGTTAAGATGGAAGGTTCTACCTCACTCCACTTATTCGATACAACTTGATGCGAATATGTAAATTATAATTATGTATACTAATATGACAGCTTATGTAAATTTTCTAGCATAACATAATTATGCCATTATTATTTTGCCATGGGACTGAAGGCGGAGCAAAACTGTTGCTTTAATTAAATCAAGTTCTAGACTTTCATTTTTAGGGTGTTCTCAATAAATATGCTTGCGAGTTGGGTCTCTTAAATGGAATGAAATACGAAACTCACTTGATTTAAATACAATTAGAAGATTATAACGTATAGATTTAAAAATATTAAATTTGAAGCGAACTATCGACATTAAATTTTATTTTAAATACAGTGTTTTACAAATAAGGCTGTACCTAAAAATATATAGTGTAAGTAGAGTTCGTTATTAAAAAGACGAATGAGTAATGAACACCTGGTATGTACCACAAAAATATAAAATTGGTTTAATTTAAACTTTGTAGTTTAAAACCAAAGTGGTACATAATATTACATAACATATGAAAATTTCGGTTTAAGAAACCGTTGGAAAATATAGTGGTACTGTTTTTCAACATTTACAGTATCTAAACCTAATCCCAAACTTCTGCTTGTAAAGAGTACTATTTTATAATATTTACGGTATCTAAACCTAACCTCAAATTTATGTTTCTGGAAAAGTGTTGCGTCTGCTGGTGACATTACGTGATTGGGAACGCCTTAAGCCTTCCAGGTTGTGCTATTTCAAATAATTTACTTTGTAACTGGCTCCCACACTATACACTACAAATTATATTTTTTTTGAAAACCATTGCAAAATATAGAGTACTATTTCCTAATATTTACACTATCTAAACCTAACCTCAAATTTATGTTTCTGCAAAAGTGTTGTGCCTGTTGGTGACATTACGTGATTGTGAACGCCTTAAACCTTCCAGTCTGTGCTATTTTAACTAATTTACTTTGTAAATCGCTCCCACTCTATACACTACAACTTACATTTTTTAATGAAAATCGTTGGAAAATATAGACTACTATTTTCTAATATTTTATAGTATCTAAAAGTAACTTCAAATTTCTGCTTGTGTTGTGCCTGTTAGTGATATTAAGTCGTCGTGAATATTTTAAGCCTTCCAGGCTGCATTATTTTAAATGTTTTATTTAGCAAGTGTCGCTCACACTTTACATTAAAAATTATATTTATGTAATGAAAACTGTTGGAAAATATAGAGATACTATTTTCTAACATTTACAGTAACTAACGCTAACCCCAAATTTCTGCTTCTGGAAAAATGTGGTGCCTGTTAGTGATATTAAATAATTGTGAAGGCCTTGAGCTTTCCAGGCTGTATTATTTCCAATATTTTTTTCAAATCGCAACAACCGTTTACATTAAAAAATATCCTTTTTTTAATGAGAACCGTTGAAAAATGTAGAGATACCGATTTCTAACATTTACAGTAACTAACTCTAACCACAAATTTCTGCTTTTGGTTAAATGTTGTGCATGTTAGTGACATTAAATGAATGTGAAGGTCTTAAGCTTTCCAGGCTGTATTATGTTCAATAATTTTTTGCAAATCACACCCACTGTTTACATTAAAAATTACCTTTTTTAATGACAACCTCTGGAAAATATAGAGATACTGTTTTCCAACATTTATAGTAAATAAAGCTAACCTCAAATTTCTACTTCTGTAAAAGTGTTGTGCTTGTAAGTGTAAGTATATTAAAAATTACATTCTTACAACCTTTCGAAAATATTCCAATATTTACAGCAAATAAAGGTAACCTCGTACTTCCGCTTGTAGAGGGTGCTGTATCTGTTAGTGATATTAAGCGAATATGAAAGATTTAAGCGTTTCAGATTGTATTATTTCAAAGGTTCTATTTTGTAAATCGCAACCACACTGTACTAACCGATAATTATTATTTTTAAGTACCCTTGAAACATAGAACATCTGCATGTGCGATAAGTAATTTTGCTTGTTTTGACGTTTATAGTACATAATATAATACATTATTACTAGTGTAAAATTTTTAGCTTAAAAGTATACTAATGTGATTTTAAAATTTCGTTGCTACTAACGATCTTTTGGAAATATGGTATAGAGGTCAAACTTTTGAAGTGACAAAATGCTGTGGCACTATTAGATTGTACACATTTGTTTGTTGATAAATTACGTAAATTTTAACGTCCAACAAACCAAAGAGTTGCTTATTTTAATCGCAGGTGTTCGTTTTTATCAGCGCACATATTACGACCGTCCAATCGCAATAGCTTTTTTCACATCCATTTTCGTTTTCTTTTTCTTCTTCCTTCAAATTAGGCCTTAGGCTTGTTATACACCACTTTTAGTATTCTAGGAATGTTTTTGTCCATCTTTCTGTTTACCTTTTAGGTGGTCTTTCCGGTGGTCGAGGGGTTCTCTGTTTTCTCTGTTGTCTCCAAATGTCTACTGGAAATAGTTGGTTCCCCTCTTTTCTACTTTGTCTTGATTCCTTTTTTTCCCTTATTCTTGTTTACTAAGTGTATTTTCTGTTATACTACGTCTTATTTCTGTCGTGTGTACCATTGCTATCGCTTTGTTTGTTTAGTCTATTATAAATATCGTAATTTTATGTCAGCATTGCACTTGTTATTCCAATTTGAAATATATGGGAAAATTTGCAAAATGGCAATAGGATAGGAGGCTTGTGTTTAACTATACATACATATTAAGCAACATGAGAAGTGTTTCAGGAATCCCACTGCCCTACAACATAGATTTTAATATGTTCCGATGGTTGTCATTAACACCACGATTAATTTAGTTCAAATACGTAGTGTTTTTAATAAAATAATTTTATGTGTATATTGCGCGTTCAAAGTATTATTGGTAGGTGCTTCGAAATAATATTTACAAATCCAAAAACAGTAATGAAATACGGCTCCTTTTGTTTTCTTAACAGCCCCTGTACGATCAAATACTACGATTTAATAGTGCATTGTTACGTTCTACATCTTCATTGTAACAATTTAATAATCCTGATTAAAAGCACATTGTTAGTTGGATTACTACGCATAACCTACAATTAGACATTATAGCTCTTTTAATTCAGTGTAGGTTAGATGTAAGTTTCCTATTCCAATTAATATCTCTTTGAAACCAGTTATCTTTTGATATGCTTTTTCCACATTTCAAATTTTATTGTAATTGAGTTTGTCCATAAAATCAAACGAAGGAGCGATAGGTTTCGATTGTAGGTAGAGATTTTCAAGGTTCACACAATACTTTCTTATATGTAAGTTTCCGGTCCGGTGTCTTTTTTTTTAAACATTTGACATTATAGAATTAGAAAAAAATTGCTGTTTGTTATTACACGTTAAGTTTCAGATTTATTACGCCGCGAAACATTAATAGGTTGGTTGGTTTAATTGGGATTTCCCGCGCATAAAGTAGTGCAAGGTTAGAAAAACGAAAGTATGCTATCATCAATTTATCTAGTGTGGGTCGTCTCTCGTACGGAATTTCATTTCAATTGAATCAAATTACACTGTCTGCCTAATCCACAATGAGGACTGTAATTGAGTTTGTATGGCAGATTGAATGAACGATTTAAAGTAGATTTAGCAGGCGATAAATCCCCTTCCCACTATTGTTCAAATACAAAGGCCCGTAAAAATGAAATAAGTAGTTCCTGAGATTCCTTATTGAGGCCACTGGCTTAGTGGGTATTCGTACGTCTCAAGGCTGTTATGAACAGGTGCACTGTAGGTAACTAATTTTACCACAACCTTATAATAAATACATTCTTTCTTATTTACTTCTAGAAATTGTTTTGATGTGGTTGGACACCAGTAATTTTCCATACTTTGAACTTAGTTGACAACTCACCATTCAAGAATGCCTAAATTTACTTCTGGGAATTATTAATTCACAATGATTTTTTGCTTTACATAAGAGGATACGGAACATTATGGATTTAATGACTCAGAATAATGAGCTTCGTTTATTGAAATAACCGGCTGTACTTTTGAGACAACGACATCACGCATTAGTAAAATTATTCGAAACAATGGAAGAAAGTAATCCTATAAGGTAGAACCTTGAGGGGGGTTCCTTAGGGTTTCGTATAACTGAACCACCATCTTCGTACAACCAATAATAACTGAATATGACCGGTTAGCTTTAAAAACGTTACAGTTATGATTGGTTGTGCTTTTATCTATAGTGTTAGGAGCGTTTTTGTTGAACGTTTTTATTCAAATCGCAAACAAGATTGTTTCAAAGAAACCAAGCTTTACATATTTCTTGTATACTTATCGTAAGGGTGAAGTGTTGGAATTGAGCCGTGCATGGTCCAATGACAGACAAGGGTC
Organism: Limonius californicus; assembly: GCA_014611495.1. Taxonomy (NCBI): domain Eukaryota; kingdom Metazoa; phylum Arthropoda; class Insecta; order Coleoptera; family Elateridae; genus Limonius; species Limonius californicus. Next base: position 10,959 of record JABXWE010056651.1, on the reverse strand, counting down.
GCAAGTAAGCGACACCATATATGGAAACATGAAAAAGATAACGACTCACCAATCTGTTGTTGTTATTAAGTACTGTAGTGTAACTTACCGGGGGGCCTACCCCTTTCACTCCGTTGTGCGGGCAGTTTACTGGTAACACTTGGATCGAATAATGAACCCTTTGGTTGGTCTGCTCAGTTGACTGTTAACTTCCACATCATTGTCCATTAGATAATTACTTCTGTTTTAATACCATTTGAACATCTGAAAATCAGTAGCACTGGCGCACTCTCGAAAGAGTCAGTAGGGGAGGAGTACCCTCCACCTGTCTGTGTGACACGCGTTAAATTGCTTAGAACATATATGTCACATGATTTTGGAGTGTACTGCCTCTTGGAGTCTACTTCCCCAATTTGCAATTCTGTGCACCCTAAGATGCCAATAGAAGAAGGAATACCATCCACCTATGTCTCTGTGACAACCGTGCGAACTGCCAACATGTAACATAGGATTCTAGAGTCTGCTGCACCTTGGAGTCTACTGCCCCTCGCAATTCCTTAAAACACCGTTGCTAAACTCCGAGAGCTCTCAATCCCAACCACAGTCATATAACGAGTAACACAGCAATCACATTTTATCTAATTGTAGCTACATACCAGAATATTCAATCACTAGTGTACTAGATTAACTATAATAAGTAGCTAGCTACATGCATAACACATGCAACCCCAACTATTTGCCTAAACCATCTCTGACCTCACACATGGGCTTTCTTCCGTCCGCCCCATTACTTAAAACGTCTGCTGCGTATTTTCACCCTCTTGAGGCCGAGAATGCGACCCTAGACTTCTCGATTAGTTACGCACACATGGCAAATGTTGATTTTATTCAGATATTGTTACACTTTAAAGGAACAGTTTACATTTATTTATTTGAATCACCAAAATACCTACATACAAACTTTTTTCTTCGTAGTGTGAAATCTTCTTTGTTGGATCTCTGTCTAATTCTTCAAATCTAGTAGCAACTGCCATATCCTCGTTTACATCATAATCAAATAAACTATCATCTAGAGAGACATTTTCATTATTGGACTTGCTTGCTTCACTGCTACTATCACTGTCTAATAAAATCAGTTTTTTAATTATTTGTTTTTCTTGTTGCTTAGTTTGTCTCTCATTTTCTTTTTTTTCCAATCATTTTCAGGCGTGTCTGTTATAATCACGCTGTTTCCTCTTTTTCTTCCTTTTCCTGTATTTGTTCTATCGGCTGCCTTCTGATAGCCTTTAAAATCTTCTGGTGTAATGAAGGCCTTATTGACTTTACTTGATGTAGATGCTTTGGGTGTGCTTGGAATTTCATTTTCAATTCTGTCACGTACTCCATTGTCATTACCTGATGTGAATGGTGTCGATGTGTTTGGAACCTCGACGGACGTGTAGCATTATCCGCAACACTAGACACGCTCTCTGGTATTGGTCGAACGGTAACATAACTAGCTAAAAAATCCTCTTCGCTGAATGTATTTTTGTCGAATGGATAAATGCCAGTTTTCTAAAATCTCAATTTAATGTTCCTGGGTGTCATAGATTTTTCATAAGCAGTAACCACAAATGCAGCTACTTCGTCAAGAGAAGTTGATAGCCCTGGATTCCTCAAGAACCACGGCAGCACTGTTGTAGAACGATTTGAAAGAGAAAAACACAGTAGCATCCAGCGGCTGTAATTTGTGCCTGCTGTGAGGAGGCAGTGTTAGCAACGTGACTCCATTAGCTTTAGCCAAGTTAACAGCAGCAAGTGATAAGTGATTCTCTTGCTTGTCGAGGATGAAAAGACTTGAATTATTATCTATCGAAGAATTCGTGTGTCTTATGAAATGTTGCACTACTTTGCTAAAAAGAATTGCAGTCATCCACCCATTCGGATTTGATAGCCCCAAGGTTCCGGGTATTGCATTTTTAAGCATACTACACTGAAATTTTTTTCTAGGAAATACCATCGCTGGTGGTGTGGTATTCCCTGATTCACTGATAATGCAGCATGTGTATTAACTTGTTTAGTGCCTTTTAGGGTCACAATCTTCTTCGGTCTCTGGGCAGTTGTTGTTGTTGTTTAATCTAAATTGAATATTCTACCATCTGCATATTTGTCAGGGTATCGTTTAAGGGCAACCTCAGTATTTTCATAGAACTTCGAAACATGAGAATTGAATGATGTCATGCGCGATAAATTACATCCTTCAGCTTGACGGATGCTTAAGTCTGGATTTCTATTTAAGACTCCATATAGCCATTCTAAACCAGCCTGCTCAATTGTATCCCAGCTGTCAGGATACTTTCTTCTTTCTTTTTTGCTTTATCAATTCCTCTTTTACCTTACGGTGTCAACGGTGCCATTCACACATTTGGGATTAATTGAAGGTGATGGGCCCCCTTTGGACTTGCATCACATGTTATTTATTTTGGCCATCTGATATGCCAGTGATCGTATGTCCAACGTAGACCGCCGATAGCACATTTTTGACGTCATCATTATACATATAATTTTTCAAAGCATTCTCCTGAGTCTTAGTAAATAAATATCAGTTCGCAATCATAGTTAGGTTTCATCTGCATTTTTTTGTCAACACTAATTTTTTTCGTCTCGCATATCCTGCAACTGTCTGAAATTTCAAGTTGTACTCGCCTGGGGCTTTTCTTACACTGGAACCTCATTCTAAAATCAACTTCACTGCATTTGTTATCTCTTCACTGAATTGACCTTTTTCACTTTTCCTCTTTCGTCCTCGTACCATTTTCAACGTTGCTATCTGAAAATAATTAGAATGTGAATTTAATTTCTATTAATAATGCATTGTTGTTCCAAAATGAGACAGTCTCAAAATGGAACAATTGTTTCGTCTCATGATAGACCATGGAGGCAAAATTAAAAATTTTTAGCTTTTCATGTTGGTAATAAAACGCCACGCCACGCCAGTATCAACACGTCAATGTAACCTCTAATATATACGGAATTTTTCAAGCATGCAAATTTAACTAATTGTATGGTTTTTCATTAATCGACACATATTAGCACTAAAGAAATCAGAGTTATGTATCCACTTCGTCAACATAACTTTCACAAGCAAGGTGGTTTTAGGAAAGAAATTCAAAATTTAAATCACAGTAACCACTTATACACTCTGTCTCACTGTAAACAAGTCTCATTGTGGATGGGTTTCGTCCATATTAAGACAAATTAACAGTGGCCCGCTATTTTTGCAATTTTAATTTGAACATTGATTGTATTGCCCTCATTACTGTATGAAAACACAAAAAAGTTGTATAGCGTATTCCAAGATATATGTTGCTGCTCGTAATAACTGCAAATATTAAGATACTGTTTATTACATCGCCTGAAAATTTCTTATTTCCTCCTTTTATGGCGCTACAGCCGAATTCGGGCCTTGGCCTCCTCTATCATCCTCTTCCATATTCGTCTATCTGCCGCAAACTTCTGTCAGTTCCAGACTCCTAGGATGGTTCTTGTGTCTTCGATGATATTGTCTTCCCAGCTTTTCTTAGATCTTCTACTACTTTCCATTGTTTCTTTTAACATTCTCCATTTCCATATTTCGTTGCCTTAATCGTCGTCTATACTTCCTTTTCGAGCCTTATCTAGAGGTTTCTGAACCTCCTTCGTTTCACGAGATGGGGTTGTCAACCCCAAGCTCAATCCTCCTCTTTTATATAGGCTTGGGTCTAGCAGGATGCCGTTAAAAACCGTCACACCCTAGCGGGGTTACTTCTTTAGATAGAAATATTAAAATGAGTGCCAGTGTGCTTCAGTGGTTAGAGTACTGGGCTCCGATACGGAAGGTCGTAGTTCAAATTCCCAGTTCGATCCTTGGCGGGCGGCCCACCCAGTCGCTTTAAATAATTGGGACCTGCGTTCGAAGGAACAAGGCGTAATAATGCGGTTGTTTAATGCGCGATACTCACCACATCACCACGTGTCTTGAATATGACTCGCAACAACCGCATGTGAGGGCAAGGCTATGAGAGCTCTGATTTCCATATTGCAAGCCAAACTCCTTCACGGCATGTGGAATCAATCTCACCTAATAATGGTAAGATTGGTTCCACATCCCGTGAAGGAGTTTGGCTTACTAAAACCTTCATTGTGTTGCTGTTTTCGCTTGCGGTAGTAGCTGTGAGTTGTGATAGTTTACCGACAAGCGTCTTACTTACCGGTCTTTCATTCAAATCCCGACGACTTTAATTAAAAATAAACATTTGTATATTATTTATCAATGTAATGGAAGTTTTATTTTGTTTTATTAAACATGAATTGTTTTAAATTTATAATACTATATGACTGCAATTCATTTCTAACGAAATGCATCAAGGTTGTTGGCACGTAACTTCACAATTGAAAGCATGGTCAACATTTACTTTAGCGCCATCAATTGTACCGCTATGTTAGATAATAAATAAAAAAAGGCAACTAAGAATACACATTGACCTAAGTCCAATAATATAAACATATTGTAATACTTTCATATTTCATTCGATTCCAACTAGTATAATCACGATTCCCTAATAACAGAAATTAAAAACCATGTACATACACACATCAAAATGGTCTAGGAGACAAACGTAAATGTATGTTTGCAAACGTTAATCAAAATGTTTTGTGATTATATCATACAGAGATTTATTCTGACAATTCCTAGATCCAGTTGGCGATGTTTCTTTTTGTGTTGTGTTCAGTTGATGACATTTGTATCGAAAAGGTGTTATTGCTCTTTAGATTACTCAGTTTATGTGTATTGAATTAAGAAACAAGGTGGGCTTTATAGTGTCTTAGAATCAATAAAGATGGAATGAGTGCATCTTAGTCGTGATATTCAGTTAAAAGCTGTGGGCATGATAGAAGGAGGTATGTCTATTCGAGATGTGGCGGCTGCTGTAAATTCTTGTAAAAGTACCATTGGGCGTTTGTGGCAGCGTTATCAAGAAACTGGTGATGTAAAAGAAAGACATCCTGGCCCCATCAGGAAAACGAATGTTGTACAGGATAGATTTCTTCGAATCCAATGTCTTCGTAACCGAAATCTTACGGCCAACCAGCTAAAAACTGAGCTCCAAAATGTCCATCAAGTGGTGGTCAGTGGTCAAACTGTAAGAAATAGGTTGCATGAGGTTGATCTCCACGCTCGACGCCCTGTTAAAGTTCCCGTGCTTTCACGTGGCAATCGCGCACGGAGATTAGAATGGGCCGAGGAACACATCAACTGTCAAGAACAAGACTGGGCTCACGTGCTCTTCACAGATGAATCCAGATTCGGTTTGAGGCCAGATTCTAGAAGACTAAGGGTGTGGAGGAGACTTGGAAATGAAAATCGTTTGGCAACTGTTCAGGAAGTTGATCGGTACCAAGGGGAAACAGTTATGGTTTGGGCTGGAATTGAAATTGGTCATAGAACTGAGCTGGTTTTTGTTGAAGGCTTGTTAACGGCAAACGCATATCGGGACACAATTCTACAACCTGTTGTACTACCACAGGCGGAAAAAATTGGGGGACAATTTTTACTGATGCAGGACAACGCTCGACCACACGTTGCGAGAACAGTTAGAAATGTTTCACATGAGCACAATATCGCAGTATTGCCGTGGCCGGCGCAATCTCCCGACTTGAATCCCATAGAACATGTGTGTATATTATTATAAAATAGAACCAGGCCTTGCGTGTTCAAACTTTTTTCCACTAAGCTAGCACAGTAACAAAAAGTTGATGCCAAAAGCGCGTACATCAACATACAACATAATGGAAATTCCAGTATTCCAACAATTAATTTAAAGATTTGTTTGTCACTAGTTTAAAAACAGATTGTAGGTGATAAAGAATATGTATATAGTGTATTTGTATTTCTCGTGTTAACCTTCTAAGTTGCAATTGCAATGGTAAACATGGTGTGTGTATGATATGTATATGTAAAGAATGAGTAATACTTCTCTCCGCCACGTGTCTATTATAATATGCAATTAAGAAAGACGAAAGCATGTTTAAACTGTACCTTAAATAATACGATGTAGCATATTATTATCTTTTTAAATTTGCTTATGGTAAGCAAAATTTAAAAAATTTTTGGATTTGTTATGATCGACCTTATTGGGGGGAGGGGGAGGGGGTATAAAAACTAGGGAATTTTTAATTTAAATACGCTTCCAGCATTTCATTTATGCAGTTCCTGGGTAAATAGACAGCGGATGCGATCAGAACTCACTAAATATTGGGCAGTTGTACACACAGAGGGTTCTGCAGCCCCCTAACCCTGAATTGTTATTTGAACAGGATATGGAAGATATGCAAGCTTAGGCCTAGTTACCCACAACACTGCCTTTTGTAAACAGCCGGTAGTGACCCTTCTTAACACTCTCCCTCCCCTTGTTTATCCTCACATTCCAAGAAACACTTGCCTGTCCGGCTTCTTGGTCAAACCTTTACAATCCTGTTCGGCTGTTATTGAGAGCCGACAGAAGCTACGTATACATGTGCAAATATTTTTTGCAGCGCATACATTTAAGTAACTGCCTAATTCAAATTAAGATTGACAAAATTAACCTTTTTGTGTTAGACCTGTTTTGCAACGTGTTCAAGGATCATATTGTAGGTTACTGTTACAATTAACAGCGACAGACAAAAAATGCACAGACACTGTACTAAATTATATGCTTAGAAAAAAACTAGTGGAAAAATCTATTGATTAAATCATAAATGTAAAAAACTATAATTTATTAAACTTCTTTTTCTCTTATATATGGTGCTAAATCGTATTCGTAAATTGTTTAAAGAGGCCGTAGTTCTCTTTTATTTTCTACTTAGCAAACAAGATTCGGTTCTGATTGTTTCTAAAGCATGTTGGGGCACAGTGTAACACCTACTTTTCGGAATGGTTATGTGCATAGTTTCACTGATTTCACACCTATTTTAATTGGTCCATGGTACTGTTAGGGTCGACCTTACGGGGGGCGAATAAAAACTACTTAATTTTCAAATTTTAAATACGGTTCAGCGCTTCTGCATTACATGTATGTAGTTCCTGGGTAAACAAACAGCGGATGCGATCAGACTCACTGGCGGCGACAGGCAGGTGACATGCAACAGATAATAAAACACAGACTTACTGATCTGTCAATAAATATTGGGCAGTTGTACTCACCGGGGGTCCTCCAGCCCCTGCCCCTGGATTGGAACTCGAACAGGATAGGGATGTTCATCTGCCGGCTAACTACTGTGGCCGCAGCCATTCATAGTCGTACAGTAAGTGCCATTTGTAGGCGTACAGTAATAGCCATTTGTAGGCGTACACTAAGTGCCATTTGTAGGCGTACAGTAATTACGATCATTATGCATATCTTCTGGTGCACCAATCCTCCAGAGGGATCCAGGCCATGGACTAAGTCCACAGCCAGTCTCTCTGTTATTCACAGGAGTCACGGGGGGGACATCCGCCCTCAGCCCCACATGCGAAGGGGAGAGTATCTAATTAGTGCCCAGTCCCCGTATAGAAATCATTCGATGCCCTCCTGGCATAAATAATAATAACTCGACGCAGGCACATTTACGATGCACCTCTGCCGACTGATTACCTCCCGAATGATTGCTAGGGGAAATAATTATTAATCATGCCACACACATTATTTACTCATATAGCTATTTATATTACTATGCTACTATTTCCAAAAACTACTTACATAGACACATCTATCTTGTATAACAACCATATTAGCCTCCAATGCTTGTAAACCACATATAATAAGTAGACAATACGTAACCCTTTGGGTGAACACATATGACCCTTCACGGGATATAAACATATATAATACCAAGTAGATAATACGCAACCATTCGGGTAAACACATATAACACTTCATGGGATATAAACCATAACTTCGCCAAGGACGCCACTGCTTATGTTAGCTGATATTTCAATTGCAGCCCATCTTTATATATAAACATATAAGTGGTAACACTAATAGCACACCTTGCCTCAGCTCAGAGGACAATCGCATTGCAATCGGTTAGTAGGTTCGCAAACGCTATTAATTAGCTATTACGCCAAAGACATGCACGCTTAACCCAGCTACCCCCCAACACTGTCTAATTTTGACTGCGTCTTTGCCCTTCTTAAGGCTCGACCGCCTCATGTTTTTCGGCCTGCACGACCTTTCAAAGTAAGAGTAAACAAAAAGAAACTGGCATTGTTGTTATACATTGGATTGTATTGTATTGCGATAGTTGGCTATGAAATGAGAGCCTGTGTTATGAAAATGAAAGTATTTGTTTAATAAACTCTTCAAATGAATATTTATAAAATTGTTTGTATTTATAGCATCATGACTCAAAGTCGTTATTTAGCCTACTGTTACTTTCAGTTAATGTATTTCAGTTGATAGTAGGTGGACCGATATTCATATGTTGTATGCAGCATCCAAGGTTTAGGTTGCAATTTATATTGTTTGAACGTAATTGTTTTGTTTTGAATACATACTTGAGATTATTATTGCGAATCTCTTTTACTTTATCGTTTTTCATGCCGAGACATTCATTTTAGTATTAAATAGGTTTGACGATTGAACTTTATATATTCTACAATTGTTTATTTATTCAAGCAATGCACCCATATATTGCACAATAAAAAGTTTGTTTAATTAAAAATGCAAATAAACTTACATTGCTTAACTTAGTTGCCAAGTTTAAATTTATTCTGAACTGGAAAGGTTTCGAGAAAAATTAATTAACTGAATTTTTTTTAGAAGCCTACGGTTTTGAATATTATATTAAATGGCCTGGTTATAATTGGTTGTTGTTAGATTATAATTACTTTAACCGCGGGGGCAATCATTCGCCCAATATAGTTTAATTTCCAATACCTTTTTCAAATTGTTGTTACCAACTTGAAATGTATACTGTTAATTAGATGATTAGTAGTTAATGATTTCCCATAAATCCTATACAAATTTCTCAATGTATTATTAGAGCTAAATCTTTTCATGAAAATAATCTACAGTCCTGGAAGTAGGAACTTTCCTCCCGATGATATTTAAACTGCTGTTTTAATTTTCAAAGGTATCAGCCTTCGTGTTTGTTTTCAAAAGGCAAAATCCAATATAAATTCAGAATAAACAGAAGAGGTTATCAAATGTTTGCTCATAGCTTACATTTATTACAGGAGAAATGAAAATGTTGATTGAAGGTATTTCAGAAGATTGATTTACTAACATTGAATTCTACGAGAAGTTTTTCAAATTAATTATACAGGGTTGGCTAGCTATGTTGTCGCCGTGAGAGATCTAACTACAAATTCGGGCATTACTAGTGATTCAGTTAGAAGAATTCTGATATCAAGTGAATTTCATCCCTTTCACGTTACTTTGGTGCAAGATGTGCATGAAAAGTATCCTCAGAGAAAATTACAATTTTGTAACATATTCCTTTTTAATTGTGTTTATAGTGGCGATGAGGCGACATTCACAACGGTGAAATGAGTATGCATAACTTGTAGATGTTGGTGTGTAGTAGGAACCATGCTATTGGACCCCACTTCTTTCATGAAAATTTTACTGGACGACGTGACTTGAATTTCCTACATAACAATTCGAAAGATGCAAAAGTAAGTGTACGACAAAAATGTCGGTACAGATATGCTGTTCTATTCACTGCAGGTGGATTTTTGAGAATTATTTAAATAATGTATTTGGAAGAAATTGGATTGGAAGGGGAGCTGTGCGTTCGGGGACAGCAAGAAGTTTGCGATATCCCTCTACTAGACTTTTTTATTTAGGGTACAGTGAAAGAAATATACCGAACTCCGTTAAGAATGAGCATTATTTACAAAACAGAATAATTAAAGCGTGTACAACAATTACACTTGATAAGCTTGCTTGAGTTAGAAGATCGTTTTTAAATCAAATTAGAAAATGTGTGGAACTGGATGATTACTGAATTATATAAAACATTGTTGTTTATTTATTTTTTCTTTTTCGTTTGTTTAGTTTTTGCTATAGTACGGCTGCCCCGACGGGTGCTTTTCCTATTAAATATTAATATAATTAATATTAGTAAAACTATCAATTACTAGTAAGAGATCAACCTGACGGAAAGTAGGTAGCTATGGTCGATTTCTATATTATAAAAAATTCAATAATCTATTTTGTAGCGATGTACTGGGTTGAATCAACCACGTGTAACGGGGGGACAACTTAAGCTGATCCACTGTTTTTGCCTGATGATACTAGGTAGAAAGTATTGGGTAAAACGTACAACCCCAAGGCTGTATGTCAAGTTGCTTACCTATCCTTTATCCTCCACATTGAGAGGATTAATAGTAACAATACTCACTACTCTATCTTATTTCCAAGGTTTTTGAAATCTCGAATTTTAATGTTTAACAAATGTCTTTTAAACACGCCGTCATGAAAATTTTTTTTACTTTGGACTTTGGCCTACCCCAAAGTGCAAACTTTAATGTTTAATTCCCCAATGGAAAAGTATAGCTAAAGGTATAGTGATACTTTTCCAAGTATCGACTATCGGTATCGGGATATTTTCCGAAAAAGCTGAAGCTGTAACGCTAGCGGATGTGTCACCCTACAAAGCTCTTGGCAAGCATTGCCCCGCGTTTGTTCCTATTACAGAATCCATGTTGGGGGACTTGTGGCCTATCATGACTAGTAAAGGGCTTTCGCTGAGAAGGTGCACGCACGTCATCAATGTCGCATTAGGAAGTGGTGACGTCATTGTGCCGTGCCAACATAAATTAAAGAAAAAAAATTAATTTTTTTGCCAAAATACGCAGTAAAAGTCGTTTTATTTGCAAGACCTTGGAATACAATTACACAAGTCTGAGTATAATTATTTAATGTTTCATAGTTTTCCTGCAACAGGCAAAAACAATAAAACTGTTGGGGATTTTACGTTTTCACGTTGTCTATA
>JABXWE010056649.1:0-19117 GCA_014611495.1 Limonius californicus | reverse complement strand
TATTTATTCTTATTTTACTTCTTGTAATTCATAGTAATTAATATGTAAGTCTGTTACAATTATTAATAATAGTAATTACTTATTAATTATTAGATATCAAGTAAGAAACTTATAAAAAATGGAAATCTACCTAATATATTATCGGTATATTTTAATGGACATCTTCTATGTAACCGTAAATAATTTGTATACAACTGTATAGAAACAAGAGGAAATAATTACTGGAATAACAATCTTTAAAGAATATTTTTGATTATACATACTATAAAGCCTCCCAGAAAATTTCAAGATTATAGCTTGCACGGTTTTTCTGTGGGGATGAGGTTCGACATGAGAGGCCTTCTGTTATCCACAATGATCTTGTGGAAAGAGTGAACAAGAAAATTCGCGGAAGTTCGATGATTTACGATTTCGGAAATGGTCGCAAATTGACCTCAAATTTCACGTACAGTACTGTATAAAATTGTCACAAACTTGCGAGGTGGGTGCCAAATATGTTGACGGATGTCCTCAAAAACCAGCTAATGACCTCTACACTGACCTTCCTGTTTCGCTACGAAGCTAGTGGCGATGAGTATCTGAATCACATTGTAACAGGCAAGGAGACTCGGATTTCGTACCCAAATGTTGAAACCAAGCAACAATCAATCCAATGAAAGCATGCGGGTTCCCCCAAAACCAAATACTTCCAACGAACGTTCGAGTGCCGAAAGCTTATGGCTAGTCTTTTTTGAGACAAGAAAAGCGTATTGTTGGTGTATTTCTGGAAGGTGGTACGACAATTAATGCAGACGTGTATGGTAAGATCTTTAGGAAGTTCGGAAAACCGATTTAGAACAAAAGGCGAGGATTGCTCATTTCTAAAGTCATACTTTTGCACGATAACGCCCATCCACACGCGGCAGCTTCCACTGTGTAACTCATTAAGCAATTCAGTTGGGAAAGTTTTAACCATCAGTTTCCACTTAACGCCGAGTGACTATCCTCTTCCTCCATCGTAAGCATTTTCTACGAACCCTCTAATCCTCTACATCTGGCAAAACTGAATGTTTGAATTTCATGATAGACCTGGATAGATTCTTCATACGTTGCTTTAAGTCAGGGGTCTCCAAACTTTTTAGCTTAAGGGCCACACTGACTCCACCACTGAGACCCAAGGGCCAAGACCTAGCTAGCTCATCATAACAACAAGTGTCAAGGACACATTCCGGCGGAGATAGCTGATGGACGTGCTGTGCGTTACGTATTATTACTACGTACGACCTACGTACGACCATGCGAAATGTATAGTAGTGAATCTTGCGGAGAGTAGAGAAGTCAAGTGCAAGACGTGGCAAAGCTACAGTCGTACAGCGCCATCTTGTGGGGAGCGGCGTAATTACGCAAAAACGTCAATTATGATTGTTTGGTCGAAATATACAACGCCATCTTGTAGCGAGTAGCAGAGCTAGAGCATCTTCTGGAAAAGTTCTGCTGCGTGATCGCTTGTCTGGAAGATTCTAGAGTTTTGAATATGTTCTATGCCCCGAGGACGCGTGGTACAAATACGGGAGACAACGGAGAGTTGGACAGTTCCAAAGTTTGAATTCGGAGCGACAAGTGCGATCTGAAAAGCGAAATATAGTGCAACTCGTGTGTTTTGTAACTATAGTTTCTTAGTGAAAATGCAGTGCGTTTAATTTAATTAAAAGTGTCTTAGAGATAAATCCAGTGCATTTTGTTTACACTAGAACAACTGCTCTTAATAGTATTAATTGGCATTATTTTTATTTGAAGTTACGTACTTTTTATGTGGATGTGTATAAATATGGAAAAGAAACGAAAGATAGATAATGAGTGCAGAACATTTAAAGAGCAATGGGGATATCAATATTTCGTGATTGAGTCCAGTAATAAGGCAATATGTATAATTTGTAAATTTTACAATGTAATCAAAATAAACTATGGCGATCCGGATATCGGGCATGTCCGGCCGGTGGTAGTGGATCGGTGGTGCTCGCGGGCCGGTGCAGGCCCACGGGCCGTAGTTTGGAGAGCCCTGCTTTAAGGTGTTCAAGATTACCTAGCTTTACAATTGGCGATGTAGAATACGGTATGCGCAATGAGCGTTTTATTAATGTACCAGGATTTCGTTTTACAGTTATTCCTGTAAATATGCAGCAATAACTGCAATTTAGCGATCACTAACCCCCTAAAGCAACTAATTTGGTTTATGTTTTATGAAGCTTATTTCAATATGAAGATAGACATATGGTACATACAGCGTGCCTATTTTTATGTGTATCTACCATACAATTCTTTATTTAGATCCAATACTATTTTTTAGACATGAAGGGAAAACTCCAATGTAGCGATAGCTAGATCCCTTTAAGGCAACCCGTTTGCGCAGGTTTGTTAAGTATTATAAAAATTGTTTAACTATCTCCATAGTAAATGGATTATTATGTGAAGAAAATATACAAAAACTTGTACCACGCTATGGTAAATATTCAAATTCGAATTATGATTGTAGATAAATAGCTTAGAATGTGTCTGTGATTTAAGCATACTAATTATTTTCAGCTTTACATTTTTGTTTTACGATCGATCGGCTCTTAATTTCCAAATAAGCTTTGTATAAAAATTCCATATTATGCATTGTAAAATGGGTTGCAGAAAAGCATATATGTATGTAGACGTAGGATCATTATGTTATGTGAATAACTCTATAGTAATATGGATAAAATTCAATTAGGTATTATATTGGAATATGATTGATAAAAAAATTATTAACGCTATAAACGTGGTTCCACTAAAATTTATTAAACGTTTGAAGGTAAATAATAAAGTACATGTTATTTATTTAATAATGCTGGCGACATTTTTTCTACCTAGAATCAATCTAGTAGTAATTTCTAAGATTTTTGTAAACTACAGACTTTTTTACTTCTATCCATTAAAATCAGCTGCTATCCACGATTACACTAAAACCTCTTGGTTTCTGGCGAAAACCCATGAAAAATATACGGAAGAGTTAAATTTAAGCCCTTTACCACAAACAAGTAATTATTCAGTCATTACGCTACAATTAACCGCGCAGACTAAACTTTAAGAGGTGGCATTGAATTTATTAAAACTCCCCGATAGTGACGTTAGCGTTTAAAAATTATGCTTTTGTGAAGGTAATGCGCGCAGACTTTGAACAATGTTATTAATTATAAATTCAAATCGTACAGCTTTTAATTCATCATGTATCACCGCTGTCTGAAAATTACAATTAGTTTATGGTTAGCTCGGTTTTTCAAATTGTTGTAAATTACATAGTATACATACATAAATAATTAAGTTAATGCCAATGTTTGAACTTCTGAAACGTTTGCCTACAGTTATCAAGCTAAACTATGCTATTGTGTTGAGGAATCTTATAAAGCAGTAGAAGCTGAGGAATGTATGAGGGATTCTTGAAAAATGGAAATGCATACAAATATGTAAAATTCATAAACTTTTTGGAACACTTATGTACTGCCTACGTTTTCGGGAAAGTTTTAATTGAAACATGATATTCACGTCAATGGAATTGAAGTTAAACTGTTTGTTTTTTATGTGTCTATGTATGTATATATATATATATATATAAAACCACATAACAGCACCAAACCAATATGTCAAGTTTTAGAATAAGGGTGTGATTGTGTTCTGTTCGTGACGTAGACATGTAATTAAGCGAAAATATTCATAATAATTAACAAGCTCATGTTTGTGACGCTGTTTTTCAGGGACAATGCCTTATCAACGTCGGAGGAGACGTGGTTTTTGTTTCTTACTTCACCGAAGAATAGGTCTTTATTTTATTCAAATTTCAATTACGACATTCTTATACACTCCAGAGTTACTGAGCCTGACAACAGTAAAGATTTCCTCCGTATTTGCACGAAGTACAACAGAAGAAACCAAAAGTATTTTATCTTTAATTAATTTGTATTAGCGCAATATTTTATGAAGTATTATTTTTCATTAGCTTTCTGAAACAATTGCGAGGTTTCATTTCAGCCTTAGAAAGAAATTTAATACCAAAAGGGAAATAAAGAAATAATGCAGGGGAATTTGAAACATTAAAGGGGAAGCTAATATTACTCATTAATTTACACCTGGTACTGGCGGGTTAGAAATTGTCTCTGGCGTAGAAAAATTGTCGACTGGACAAACAAATATCTTGTTTTCAAACAATCGGAAGTGGCCGTATGCTTATTTCATATTACGATATTTCTTGCGGCACTTCAAACCCGCCGCTACCACAAAACTTCGTTATTCAGTGTGTTGTACGTTTACCCTGATTGTTTTATTGTTTCAGATATGCTGATTGTAATGTTATTTGTAATTTTAATTTTAATAATTTTTGACGCTTATACTGATTGTTAGAAAATTATTTTCCTTGTAATTGCACCCATTGATATTGTTAATAAAATCATTACCAGCCAACGTGGATTATCGATACCTTCACTTCCTGTGCAAATACAATCCTTAATAAAAGCTCGGCGAATAAAACTAAAAGTGCAGAATTCGCTGTAATTACTCCATTCGGCAAACAGAAAAGGAAAGCTTCTAACGATTACTTTGTGAAGGATTTTCCGCGAAGTAAGTTACAGGGTGGAGGATAAATAAGAAATGCGTGATGTATTTATAAATATATAATTATTTTCAAGTATTACATTTCATTCTGTAGAGTGAAATTAATAAGTTTGCATGATACATAAAATCGACACAAATGTACATTTCCTGAAACAACAAAAAGCGTTTAGTTCCCAACACTTAACCTAAAGTTATTATTTTCAATTTTCTTTAAAAGCAACAAAACGATTAGAGAGAATCAGTCGAAATAGAAAGAAGCTGATGGATTACAGAGACTGATATTATAGCCCAAGACGTCTTCCGAAGCGCAGAAATACGTGGTCGACATCCTGTCTCTTCGTACCGCGGTCGTAGAGTTGCGTGTCCAAGATGTCAGCTAACAACAAATATGTGACTTAACGTAATTGTTTTTTATGGTTCCTTCCAATATTGATCAGCTCTCTGAAGGAGCACGTTACCTACCTTATAACGCTACTGCGCCTGAATAAAATGCTTACCGTTTGGTCGTGGTGGATTTTCTGCAAGGTATTGCTCCAAGGAGGCGAGCAGACAGAGTTGGCGCATTTTTGGAGAAGCGTCGGGAGGACAAAGGTTTGTAGTTTCCACGCTTGCCATTGCCGACGTGCAAGTCAAAATTGCCACCAAAACTCCAACCGACACGGCTAAGATAGTGCACTGATGCATCCTGAAAGAAAACGAAATAAAAGTCCGCTCCGTTGCAGTTAAAAGCAATATTGAATAAAAATAAGTTGTACGAAAATGTTCTTAGTGAAATAGTATACATGTGTAAGTATACGCTTTCACAAAGGAAATACTAAAGAGTGGAAAACGATATTATCGATATTCGACAATTTTTGAGGGCAAAGATCGAGTTACGGTTTCTTTAATCTACCTTCAGTCGTTTCGACAGTTCTTCTTCGTTTAAGGCGCTGTTTGTGCGAACTTATTTTGAACCTCTCGGGGGCAGTTAAACACATAAAATCGTAAACACGCAACATACAAAAACAACACTTTTCGGTTCTTTTACTTCTAATTTTATTGTCAATAATTTTCTAATGGATGTCGGTTTGCATGTAAACAATCAACGTAATTTTGCGAAACAAAACCTCCTGACTAAGCATCCAATTTGGTTTTATTATATTCATTTGTGGTTCCCCGGCTTTTTTCCAAGTGGATAGATACCTAAAATTGTCGAAGTTTCGAGAACTCGTCTCATATTTAAGGATATCGAGTGCCTCTTATATACGGTCGCGGCCTAATATCATTTTGTAAGAATGGGCCAAAATTACTAAAAATAACTTCGGAGTTTAACAATTTATTTACCGGGCGCTTCGGCTCTTTATTTTGGACTATACAGAAGAGTTCATTACAAAGCCAATAAAAAAAGCAATTTTCGTACAACCAAAAGGGTAATTATAGCTATTTTAATAAGTAAGACTGGAATGACGATACGAGCAAACTCGTAAAATACGATATTGAGACAACAATAATAGCTTTATACGAGGTATGGTTAGTCGCTGCTAACGGCCTATCAAGATTAACATGGTAATTAGATCTTAACTCGCTACAAAAACAATTTGGAACAACAGCTGTGACAACATTTCCGCGCAAAAATTATTGAGATCAGTTTAAATAAGTTACACGGATGCATTAGCACCACTAAAAAATTCAAACCCTGAAAGCAACTGACAACCCTTCAGGCGATCTTTAACAAAGTTAGTAACTAAATATACCGCAGAACATCTGTAAGCGACAATTCTATAATAAAATGTTCCCACTGTGCTTTCCGTCCCCAGTTTTTAAGGATGCAACTGATGAACTGGAAAATTTTGCGCTAACTCTAAATGACATAATCGGCTTTATCAAAATTCAAAACTCCTGATCCCGTATTTTACGCTTAATTAAAATTCTGAGCTTGAAACAACAGAAAAAAGTTAAGCTGTTATTTTAATACCGACTTTGCGAGCGCGGATTTTTTAATGAATGAAGCAAAATGAGTTTATTTACGTTCCTTGATTGTCGCCTATGGATTAACAGTTCGAAAACAGCCAAAATTAAATTCGGACTAAGCAAAGACAATACCCTGAGAACTGCTTGGATGGACCCATAAGCAAATTTCCCAAAATTGTTGCAAAACATACAAATCCTTTATTTATAAGCAAAAACATCATGACTTTCCAGCAATGAGTAGGTTGGTGCAACGTACAATCTCACGAAAATCTAAATGAAATTTGCATAGGACTGTAAGGAAGCACAATAAAGTCAACACAAGTTTAAAACTTTCTGCAATTTAAGGCGCAAAAGATATGCAACTAATATTCATCCGGAACTTACTTGAAGCACAAGTTCTCACTTGGATTGAAAGTTAACCAGGAAAACCAAGTGCACGGGGACACTGCAAGAACTTTACGACTTCACCTCTGGATGTGGTGGATGAACCAAGAGGACATCTTTTTATATGTAGGGTCCTTGTGCGCCTAGGAGTGTTTGCGCGGTCCCGCCCTTTGTGGAAGGCACCCTCCCGCGCATCATCATCACCTTATCTTGACATCAACTATTAACAGTATTATCAATTCACCTAAACCCCTACAAAATTGCTTTGTTTACCCAATATGTAGGCGAAAACGATATAATTTCGCCAACCAGCAAATTATTTTTTATATTTCTAAATCTAACGCTACCGTTCTTACAAAAATCTCAAAATGAAAACGAGGACACATTTGGAAAAACTTCCAGTTATGTTAAAGATATGCCTTGTACATACATTCTGCTGAGTAATCTAGAGAATTATGCACATCAACATAGGTTTTGCATAATGTATTTAAAGTAACTTCAGTAATTCTTCACTTATGAATAGATTATTCCACTATTTTCTTGTTGTTTATCACGGTAATAATGCACTGTTTATAACCTCAGGTTGCATTTTTTAGTTCGTTTGTGAAACTGTTTTAATTATATTTACTATACACTTTAACATTAATTATTAAAACCAAAAGCGATAGTAATAAATCGAGTTGTTAATTTTAACACGGTAAAGAAATTTGACAGAAAGTATACAAGGTATTTAAAAAAAGGCCGGATAATTTACCCACATAGAGTACTTGATAAACCAAATAAAAAGTCTTAACCAACATATGTCCTCAAACCAACTGTTTCAGAAATGAAGAAGATTTTGTATTGTAATCAATAAATTGTATTAATGTGAAAAAACGAACAATAAAGGCACCAATAGGTAAATAAATATAAAAATTGCCCAAATACAAAGGTCTAGTAAGTTAAAATTAGGGGCTCTGGGTGGCCCTGCAGTTAGAATCCTCATCCTATCCATTTTCCGTTACAGATTATCCTTGTAAATCTATCGAAAAATGTGGAGGAGCCCCGTCGTGCACATACCACAGATGAACCCTGCCATTCAAAGGCACATCTTCCAATATTGGGGACAAAATGTTATTCAAGATATAGTTTGCCAGTCAAACGATTTAGTAAATATCCTATCAGACGATCTTCCAAAATACACCCAGCCAAACATTTATATCGAAATTTGATTCTGATGTTGTTATTGGATAATAGCGTGAGGATATTCGTTTGCTCAAACCTGATTATTATACAGATTAATCCGTAAAACTAGCTCCATCGGCAAATCAATTTTGGTAGCAAAGTTTGGATTTTCTGCAAATTTTCTCAGTATAAATCTAAAAAACACCGTCCTTGAAGCATAATCAGAAGCAGTAAGAGCTTGTACCCGCTGGATATGGTACGGGATACAATTATGTACAGCGTAAAAATAATAATAACTTAAATTTTGTTCTTAATGCAAATGGAAAGCCTACTATTATAGTTTATTGGTTAAAATACACAATCGCTTTTATCTCTGACACATATTAACTCAGACTTTTTTGTTTAATTTGGTGAGTACTGTACGTAGGTAAATTATTCGACCTTGCCTTTAAACACCCTGCATTGTTGCAATATAAAGATTTTATCCTAAGAAAAGTATAGGAACCTTGAGGTTGTACTATTTTATATGATGTCTCAAAATCTGGTGTTACCTTAGTTATAGATATTTGTATATAATTATTTCAGTTTGTTTCAATACTTAATATTGATTTTATTTATCATTTACAGTGGAATTTTCAAATTCCATTTAAATGGACTCATTTAAACAGTATGAGATGGTATAAACCAGGGGTGCCCAATCATTTTTGTACTAAACATACCTTTTATGTCCTGGTCCAATGGGAATTTTAAAATGTAGATTGCAAAAAAACGAAGACTGTAAATACAATGAACATGAAAAGTATAATAATTACGGTGTTAGAATTTTTTTTTTTACTTATGATAGTTAATATGCCTAAACAAACTTTTATTGCCAATACCTAATATTGATTTTATCTAAAAAAAAAATTAATATTCAATTTAAACGGGCCTGTTTGAAAGTGTAAACGGGCCGGACGTGGCCCGTGGGCCGTAACTCGCACAGTTGCAGTGTGTATTTTACAGAATACCCGGTAGAGCAGAAGAAACGTATACTATTTGATGGCTAACAACTAACATTGGGAATAGATAACAATTTAAAAATCGAGGTGATTGTATAAGAAGCATCACATTTATTAAGCTTGAAATCACAGAAGTAACTTTATATGAATAGAGACCGAAGACACTGCATATCGTTTTTCTTATTTTTAGGAACTGCTTAGTTTAAGATGGTACCACATTTAATGGAAAACAGCGTGCTAAGAAGAAAACCATTTGCATATTTGACAAACTTTCAGTATAGAGTTATAGCTGCTACAAGAAATTTCTTTAAATTTAAAAGAAAACCTTAGTTTGAATGAAAATACAAAATTAGCAAAACTTTTAGGTAGCTACTGCAAAAAACCCGATATCTATCTAATTGTACCCCTGTATAAATGATAATATCCAAATAAATGATTTGTCATTACACAAAATGTACAAGTAAATTTAAGAATTTAATTTTATAATTTAATTCTTGGGTATTTGAAATTATTCGCGGCCCGGATTAGGGCCGTGGGCGGTGGGTTGGTCACCCCTGGTACAAACAGTGATATCAAAAACATGATTTGATGCATTTTGCATAACAAACTTGTGTATTTAAAATTTATTCTGAAATTACATTGTCAAGCCTATATGAAAATGCTTGCGGCTCGGATTTGGTCCGTGGTCTGTAGGTTGATTGATACCCCTATATCAACAGTAATATTTAACAAACAACTTTGAGCATTCCTGTTATAAACAGTGACATCCAAAATACTGATTCAGCATTTCACACGGTGTACATTTAAAGTTTGTTGTGCGATTCAGTTTTAATTGCCCGGCCTGTTTCGAACTGCAGATATATTTAAAATTTGTTGTAAATTTTATGAACTCACTTTAAATGGTCGAGGTTGTTTGAAACAGCCCACGAGCCCGTTTTATCCCATAGACCGTGTGTGTTTCACAAAATGGATATTTAAATTTTAAAATTCAATTTGAATAGCCGGGCCTGTTTCAATTTGCTGCGGGCCGGATTTAACCTATGGAACGTAGGTTATCAACAAGGATATCAAAAAAAACTGTTTCACAAGATATACATTTGTATTTACAACTTGTCGACAGGTTGCTAAATTTAATTCCAATCGTCAAAGTTGTTTGAAGCAGCCTGCGGGTCGGATTTGTACCATGGACCGTATGTTAGACGTCCCTTTTATGAATAGGGTCATCCAAAACACTGACTTATACATCAGACAAGATATACAAGTATATTTAAAATGTGTTGTGAAATTGTGAAACATCATTTGTACTGTAGGGCCTGTTTGAAGCTGTCTGCATTTTTACGAAATGTAATTTTTGGTTTAATTATGCACACTCATTAAGATTAAATTATTAAGCATACGCAGAACGTTTGGATGGCATGTATATTTTCATGTCATCTCATTAGCCATTTTCGGTCCATTTCTGAACATAGGCCTCCCTCATTCTATGCCATCTTTCTCTATTTTGTGCGTCTCTAATCCAGGTAAATCCAGCCGATCTCTTTAAATCGTCTGTCCACCGCATGGAGGGCGTCCTCTAGCTCTCGCCATTTTAAAATCATGTAGATCCATCTTTCATCCTTGTATCTTGCCACATGACCCCCGTAGTTCCATTTCAGCTCTGCTGCTGCTTCGGCAACGTTGTTTATTTTTGTTTTCTTCCGGATCCAGGTATTTATTTTATGATCCGTTAACGTTATACCCAACATTTGGCGTTCCATGGCCCTTTGTGTCCCTTTCAGTTTATTGTTTTGTAAGAGTCCACGTCTTTACTCCACATGTTAGAACGGACAAGACACCTTGATTGAATAGACGAGATCGGACAGACATAGGTACCTTCTTGTTTTTTAACGTCTTACTCAACTTCCCGAAAGCAGCCCAACCTTCTTCTCCTGTAGACTTCTTTAGTTTGGTTTTCTTTGCCTAGGGTTATCGTATGTCCCCAATAAACATAACTGCTCATTTCTTCCAATTCTTGTTCTCTTAGTTTTATTTTTTGTTCTAAAATTGTACTACATAATACTCCTGTCTTTGTTAAATTCATGTTCAATCCGATTTCAGAGGAAGCTTTGTCCAATTCCAATTTTACCATAGTCTAAAGTTGTTCAGCGGTTTCTGCTATAATGACTATGTCGTCTGCATACCTGAGATTATTTAATCTTTTCCCATTTATTAAGATCCCCTTATCTTCTTGCTACTGTAGTTGTTTGAAAACATCCTCTAGACAAGCCGTAAATAATTTCGGCGATAGGGTATCACCCTGTCTTATACCACGGTTAATATTAATCGGTTTCGTGTTTTTATAAAGTTGTATAGTGGATGTAGCGTTCTTATAAATGTTTTCGATCAATACTGCGTATCGATGATCTATTCTGGCATTTCTTAATGAGCTCATGACTGTCCAATGTTCCACTGTGTCGAACGCTTTTTGATAGTCTACAAACGGTAAATTTAGTTCAAAGTTATACTCAACAAATTTTTCGATTAGTATTCTTGTATATAACAGGTGTTCGCTAGTGTTATAATCTCTTCTAAAGCCGGCTTGTTGGGTTGATTGATAGCCATCTAACTTCTTTGTCAACCGATTTGTGATGATTCTTGTAAACAACTTGTATATTTGGGATAGCAGGTTTATCGGTCTATAATTTTCTAAGTTAGCTTGGTCACCCTTCTTATATAATAATATCACTACTGCATTATTCCAGTTCTCCGCGATTTCTCCTGTTTCCAAGCAGTTATTGAAAAGGTCGCTCAGTTTTGTTAGTATTCCTTTTCCTCCTTCTTTTACCATTTCGATGAGTATTGTATTCTTTCCCGGTGCTTTATTATACTTCATATGATTTAAGGCATGGCTTATTTCTTCAAATGTGATATATGGCATTTCTTCAGAACCAACGCTGAGTACTTTATTACTATTGTTTGAATTATTATTTGGTTGTTGTTTTTGTTGTCATATAGATTAGAATCTTTCAGTTTCTTCTATCATTTTATCCAAGTTTCTTATCTCTCTCCCATTTCTATCTTTTAGTATTGCAATATGCCGTTTTCCACTTCGTCGGAGACATTTTATTCCTTTGTTGTTTATTCGTTTTTCTAGTTCGGCTTCGTAATACGTTTGCAGGTCTTTTCTTATCATTGTTCTGGTTTCCTTTGCCATTTGTCTAAATTTTTCATACTTGCCTTCCTTAAATAATTGTCTTTTTTCTTCTTCTTCCGATTAGTGTTATTGCTTAATTTTTCTATCTTAGTTTTACCCATTTTGGCAATTTTTTCTCCTGTTTCTCTCAATGCAGTTGTAATTATATCGTTCATTTCATTTATGCCTTTTAAATCCCATTCGTCATTTATATTGTGCTTTGCTTCAGTTTCTGAGTATCAATTTTTACTATTTGTTTCCTGAATGGTCGTCTTTTAATTTTCTCGTCTGTCATAATTTTTACTCTTAATAATCTATGGTCGCTACTTACATTGAATGAGTTTAAGGCTGTTACATCTTGCACTATTTGTTTATTGCTTGACAGGATATAGTCTATTTCGTTTTTTATTTTTGAGTCGAGGCTAATCCAAGTCCATTTTCTTTGTCTTTTCTTGGAGAAGACAGCGTTTATTGCATACATGCGATGTAATGTTAGAAATTCCAGAAGCATAGAACCCCTTTCATTTCTTTCATCATAGCTAAATTTGCCTACATATTTTTCGTGTACCTCCTGCTGTTTCCCTAGTTTCGTGTGGGTGGCACCGTCTTTGTTTATGTTATTGCCTATCCCGTTGTAAAAGTTTTCCATTTCATCGTCTGTATAGTTCGATATTGGCGCGTAACAGTGAATTATTTTCATTTCATAATTCTCATCAAGTTGAATGATTATTGAAGCCACTCTCTCTGATTCGTTATCAAATTTAACAATATATGGTGTTACTTTTTTGTTAATTATGAAGCCTACGCCATTCTGGCTTTCATTGTCTGAACCTTTATAATACAATATGTTTCCTGACTCCAGTAATATACATTTCTCTCCTTTGCGTTGTATCTCAGATAGTCCCACGATGTCCCATTTTACTGTATTAAGTTCTTCTTTCAATGCATGCAGACAATCTTCACCTAACAATGTTCGTACATTCAAAGTTCCAATTATCATCGTAGTTTTCCTTTGGCAGCCTGATCTTACCCGGGGATTCTTAGCAC
The DNA here is from genome assembly GCA_014611495.1 of Limonius californicus. Lineage (NCBI taxonomy): Eukaryota > Metazoa > Arthropoda > Insecta > Coleoptera > Elateridae > Limonius > Limonius californicus. The sequence continues at coordinate 5,794 of JABXWE010056649.1, read as the reverse complement.
TCCATGTCTGCTTCTTTTTCCGACCGCTGCCTTGGCCGGGGATTTGCAGACCACCGAGGATTTGGGGACTCTATTGTATTCGCTTCCATGAGGGGTATTTAGCCATTCACCTACCACGCAGGCCATTGCGGGTTGGTGGGGGATATGGAATAGAGCAAGGTAGCTAAGATTTCGGATGGGATTAAGGTAAAGAACAAGGTTCTCTCCTAGGCTCGCGTGGGCAGGGTCGCTTCCCTGAGGTAGTCGTATCCTCCACCGGGATCGTAGAAGAATGACTACCCGCTACCCGTATGTATATTTTAATAACTGTAATTATTTTATAATGTTCTGTGTAAATTTTTGGGTTGCAAATTGAAAATTCTATTAATATCTAACATGAATATCCTATCAAACCTTTTAAAGTCCTAAATTTAACAACTCTGGCTTATTTAAAAAGCAAGGAATTTAATAATTTAATGTAAAAGTTTAAATGCCGATCCACAAATGGAAACTGCTAATTTAATTTTTCCGCTTTGATTTCAAGTTCATTAATAAGGAATTAATTAAAAATACGAAACCGCTTGTCAAAGGGAAATCTTTATACTCGATTTCTTTGTTCACTTATTAACATACCTACTCCATGTTTATAAAGTTTTTCAACCGAGCGAATTCTGATCAAATTGTCGGTCCCCGTCTGCAGATTTCCAAGCGTAAGACCAATTTACCTACTTACACTTTTTCATAATAATTGCATTTTAATTTTTGGAAGGAAATGCGTATTTTAATGTACTAGAACTCCCAATTCGACAAAAATGTAGAAAAATAAGTCTTAAAACAAATAACTTTCCGTTGAAATAACTGAACAAGCACAGCTAGATCTAAATTATTTTTTTGCTACCCCACCCAGTCAAAGTAAATTATAGATTAAAATTTAAAAAAATATGTAGCTTCCTTATAATCATAAATAATAACGCAGAAAACGTAAAAAAACGTAATTACAACTTACAAAAAATTCATCAAATTCCAGGAAATTGCTAAATGTTATTAATAGTTGTCAAATATCTTAACTTATTCTTACTTACTTAAGGGTAACGTTTTACACGACAATCCATTATATTCACTTCCCTGTTTCTTCCGGCACTTAGGGCGGTCTACTTGAACGCTAGAAAGCGAACTGCAGCCAATGTAAAAGACAAGACGTATAATATACGATAAATCAAGTTGGTAACAGAGTTTTAGCATTGTTCGCTTCGTAGAAAACCAGATACATCTTGAAATTGGGATTGTGTGCATTATTTTCTTGAAGTATGATAGTTTGTGATAAGGTGAACAAATTTCACTAAATTATTTCCAAATATACCGTGAAAGTAAATTGATTTTACCGTATTTTTACACTACTTTTGGTAATTTTTATCGCAAGTTCTAATATTTTTTGATAATCTTCTCACCTTATTTCTATGTTGAATATGTTATCTACTAGGGTAACAAACGCTAATTTCAGCCTATTTTGAATCACATTAATAGCGGCTTAGAATATATATTTTGAATTTAATAGATTTCCTTTTCGCGTAGTTTATTCCACGCCACGCTACAACTATGATGTAGGAAAGAGTTCTAATTAACCCATGAAGTATATTTTAAAAAAGTGCTGACCCCTGATGGGTCAATTAACCAACATGGATATTAGCTCTGCACCTACAAGAATGTAATCCAGACCTGCACAGACTTTTAAGACCGGCTAATGAAAGATTTACAATTTGATCGTTTAAAGTATGCATTATACATGCTTCAATGTATGCAAACATGTGTTAAACCTGCGGCGCATTGGCGAAGCGTAACGGTGCGAAAATTTTCACCCGACCGGAAGCATTTCAGGCCTCCGGGTTCATTTTCGTTGCGAAAGGGAAAGAAAAGAAAACTCAGAAAGAGTTTCGTTAAAATATTTTTATAATAATTGATCTACTAATTTTGATTAACCATTCTTATATTTTTCTTTTGAAGAATGTTGAACATTGAAATTTTTTACGTCATTCATATTTCATATGGTGTCCATGTGTGGGAGGCACATTGCTTGGATTTCAAAAAAAGTATATGGTTAGCATCAACGTTTTAATGGTCCATGAAATCACAATACTTACACGTTATGGATACCTACATTTTGCATTTGTATTATAAGGATAAATAACTTATAAACAGCGTGGTGGAAGAAAAGGGAACCAAAACTAACATTCACACGAGGAGGATATGGGAAGTTGTTTGTATGGGATAATATGTCCAAAAGGGTCACTTTAAAGAGGTTTTACTAAATAGGACACAAAAAATATTTACCAATTTTCACATGTTTAGAAGAAAGCAAAGGCTAATAAAGAGAGGATATGTTCATACCTGTAAAACAACAAATAGCTTACGGAAAATAACAATTATAGAATTTTCGAGTTTTAGAATGTGAAAAGTACTTTGTTAGGATTGCCTATCACGACTACTTTAGCGCTATTTTCTTAAATAGGGTACGAAAAATATCATTTAAATCAATCTTCATTTTTCTTAAGGCAATATATAACTTACGTAAAATAACATTTATATTTTTATATATATATAAAATGTGTTTCGTATGGAATATTATATCCATAAGGGAAATTTTAATGCGGTTTCCTAAATACGCTAAAACACATTTACACCAATTTTCCCTTTTTTAGAAGATAGTAAAGGCTTTTAAAAAAGGAATGATATGTCTATAAAGGTGCTTTTAAACCAACAAGTAGTATGCGAAAAATAACATTTTTACGTTTTAGGAAATGAAAAGGGCAAATGCTATTTATAGATACCAATTATTTGGGTTTAGAAGGCCATGCTGATGAAAATGCTTGTTAAAGAAGGGGATGTGGATAAAGATGCTTGTAAGACAATATACAGGGTGTCTCATAAAGAATGGGCCAGCGTTTAGTCATACATTCTTTAGGTTACAATAAACCGATTAAACTTAATATACCTAGGTAGAAAATCCTTCCTTATGAAGTTATAGGATCTTAAAGTTCAATTTTTTATTTCTTCTTTTTATTGTAATTTCCACAAATCTAAAGATATTTCTTTAAAATTTGGTACACATACTTATAATTATGTAGTACAGTGACAGAACCATTTTCGTAAACCAGACTTGACTGTAAGAGGCACTTAACCTGCCACTTTAATTTTTGTTTTGTGTTTACGAAAATGCCACGACATAACGAATTCTCTAATGCTGAAATGAGAGCTATGGTTTGCGTTTCTATTACAGTAAGGTATTTGTTTTTTTTTTCTGTAGTAACAAGCACTACCCATTGTTTTTGTGATCATGGCTACCTGATCGCACGTCGCAGCGGCAACCCAAAACTTGGACAAGCATTTTAAGGCAAACGGTTGCCTTTACGCGTATGAACTAAGAGTACCTTATTTTTGTCATTTTTAATTCTCTTTTAGAAAATAACCTAAAATTTTAAAAGGTTCTACTAATATCAAAGTTAGAGCTGATATAAAATTTAAGTAGTAGGTTAAGTACCTCTTACAGTCAAGTCTGGTTTATGAAAATGGTTCTGTCACTGTACTACATAATGATAAGTACGTGTACCAAATTTGAAAGAAATATCTTTAGATTTGTGGACGGATGAAACACGATTTACAAACTGCGGTATGTTTAATAGACATAATCAACATTTATGGATGCAAGAAAATCCGCACCATGTTGAACAGAGGAGACCCCAAGTTAAGTTTGGATTTAGTGTTTGGTGCGGCGTCATTGGTTCAACAATTATTCTTGGTCCGTACATTTTCTACGGTACATTAACTGGTGATCTTCACTTTCTGCAGAACGATTTTGATAATATGTTAGACGAATTACCCTTACAGACACGTGGTTTGCTCGAACGGTTTCAACACGATGGCGCACCGCCACATAATCAGCTAACGGTACGAAATCATCTAAATGAAACATTCCCGAACTCATGGATAGGACGAAACGCGCCGGTTGCATGGCCACCTCGATTCCCCGATCTGTCTGTTTTAAATTTTTATTTATGGGGAATGGTAAAAGATATGGTATCAAAAGTCGTACGACACAGTAGATGACCTTAGAGAAGCTGTACTAGAAGTTTTTGCTAATATTGATGGACGTTCCGTTAGAAAAGCAACAAATTCGGTTTTAAAAAGGTGTAACTTGTGTATTAATCATAATGGTGGACCTTTTGAACATCTTTAGTCTTAAATACTTTTACTTACTTTAATTACGTTGTTTTAGTACTACGTTTTTTATATCCTGATTTCCTTTATTGTTTGTTAATGTATCGTTTGTCATTCTGTTTATTGGTTTCTCAGAAATTATTTTTATTTAAAATTGTAACTCCAACGGAAATAAACATTTCACGCCATAATAATTACGTTTATAATTTCAAAATTAAAAGAAAAATTTTAATAACTAACTTGAATTTTATTATTAAACACGATATGCATCTATCAATTGTTTTCATAGCACACTACTTGAACAGTTCGGAAATGAAAAGAAAAAAATGGCCATAATTTATTTATTTATAAAAATAACTATGTCAAGTGGTATATCATTAAAATCGTTGAAAAAGGGCCTTTCTTATAAAGTCATGGCCGACTATGGTTTCCATTAGAAAAAACAGAAGTTTGTGTCGCAACTCAAAAATTATAGCTTAAATAAAAAATTCGGTTAGACTATATTATTAAGCACATAATTACCTACAACTTTTTCCTTTGCACATTTTTTCTAAACTCAATAATAACAGAGCCATAGGCACCAAATGAAATAACAAAAAAAATTATTTTTCCGAAATATCTAATTAGCCATGTATCTTTTCCAAAAAACAAAAAGCTCATTTAATTGAGCTCGTAAAACTGCAATTCTTTCCCCATTTAATCGCCTCTCTATCTCCGCTAGTTTCCGAGATCCCCACACTAAACATTGGAAAAAACTCACCCTGTATATATACCCGGAGGTGAAAAATAAATATTCATGTTTGGGATTGGATTGTAAGCAAAAAATGCGAATTAATTTTTTTTCCGATCGACCTTTGTTTTGGACATATCGAGGTTCAAACTTTTGAAATATATCATTTCAAGTTTCACAAAAAACGAATAGGTAGTAGGCCACATGAAAGCTTTATTTAATCACTGTAATGGTTACACGGAAAGAAAAACAATTACCTACTTTAACTTACAACTTATCTTCGAAACCTGGCAACGCAAAACCACTGAATTATAAACTGCAGCAAAATCTTGTTCATTTTCAATTTTAAGTACAGCATTCATGATTCTGTCTCGTAATTGCTCTTCATTGTGAATTTCCTCTGCATAAACTAGTTGTTTTACGTGGCCCCAGAAATAAAAATCCAGTGGATTTAGATCTGGCAACCTAGTAGGCCACTAAACTGGACCGCGCCTACGCATCCACCTTCCATTAAAATGGTTGTCTAGCCATTCTACAACAACTCTTGCAGCATGCGGTGGTGGACCATCGTGTTGATACCACATCACGTTGCGCTAGCAAGTGAAACGTCTGCTAATAACTCGAGCAAGTGATTATCCAACAATTCCAAGTAGAACGCAGCATTTAAACGATGCGGCAGAATTTGTATTGGCACTAGACGACCGCTGAAAATCCCACACTACGTGTTAATCGAAAATCTGAGTTGAAAACGATGTCTTCTAAGTCGTAGCCGGACATAAAACCCCCGGACAAAAAACCCCGGACATAAAACCCCCGGACAAAAAACCCCCGGACATAAAACCCCCCGGACATAAAACCCCCGGACAGAAAACC
>JABXWE010056648.1:0-11150 GCA_014611495.1 Limonius californicus | reverse complement strand
TGGGGTAAAGCAGGGGTGTCCCTTGTCTCCCACCTTATTCAAAATATATATTGACGAAGTAGTTGATAGATGGCAGCGTACGTTATCTGCTCACACTGAAATAAATAATACAAATATTGACACTCCACTTTTCGCCGATGACTAAATAATAATTGCCGAATCAGAAGATGATTTACAAGAGCAGTCTATAAACTAAATAAAATAGCCAACGAATATCAGCTAGAAATATCAATTGAGAAGACCAAGATACTCGCATTTAGAGGGCCAGAACACCTAAGAGCAAAAATAGTACTAAATGGTAAGCCCATAGAACAGAAAACAACCTTTCAATTATCTGGGATACAATGTGTCATACATAAAAAATACCGATTTAAAAATGAAATTCAGCAGATTCCAATACACCTGCGGAACGATAAGGAACATTTAAAAATTCGTATAAAAACCCTCTATTAAAACTATACAAAGTAATGGCGAGACCAATGCTGCTATATGGAAACGAATGTTGGACGCTGACGCAAAGTCAAAGAAAAAGGATTCAAGCTGCAGAAATGAAATTTTTAAGACCCACCGCTGGATACACGTGGGCGGACTTTAAAAGGAACGAAGACATATTAGCAAAACTTGAAATGACCAGGGTCTTAGAAGTAATTGATGGAAATAGACAAAATTGGCTCGACCATGTCCTTAGAATGGATAACCAACGAATCACCAGGTCCTTGCACAAATACAGACCCGAAGGAAGACGAAGCGTAGGCAGGCCCAGAAGAAGATGGAAGATGGGGAGACCAACTGACATGAAGACGGAATAGGCCTATAAGGCCTATACCTTGACGATGATGATGATGAGATCACGTTAGAGGTTATGTACTATGTGCGTCGAACGACTTTTTATTCTTTTAAGCCAGCGGTGGCCTGGTTTTGCCTGTGGTGGCCTACTTCAAAGTAGAAAAAATGTTCGCTAGCTGCAACAGATTATAGGCTTGTGCTGTTTGCTTTAATGGTAAGAAACAGGATAAATGTATTTTAATAGTATAATTATATTAATTAAATATAAAAACTGAATGAAGCTCAATTTTTCTTGACTTTGCAGTTGATGTATGACATGTGTTGAAAGGAGCATAAGCATTTAGGCATACGCAAAGAATATATTTCAATGCTCACCTGTCAGAAAGCTCCGGAACTTAGGTTTTAGTATCTACATTTGAGGGCAACTAGGTAAAATGATAGTTGGTGCTGCAGCAAAGCTTGGTATGAAAACACACGTTTTCACGAAAAAGCGACTTCGCAGAGATCACTTGAACCAGAGCACGCAGTCAGAATAAGAGTAATGGACTTTATAGGCATATATATTTTTCTGCTTGAAACGGAGCACACAAATGATTTTTTGAGTTCTTGCTTGTAGGAGGATAGCAAATATCTGTTATATTAATCTTCTTCGACATTTGAAACACTAGAATAGAAAATAATATTTGGGAAATACCCTAGAACGTTCTGTCCAGCAAGTGGCCTAAAAATCAAGATTGGATTAAATTGCTTAACAACTTGAACCGTTTTTCCAATCCTTCCTCTTAAAAGTATAGCTGTTTCGTGATCTGCAAACAAGTGGCGGTCACTAGTCGATCGCGGTGATTGTTTTTTTGGCTACTACTGATTTAGAGCCCTTTCACACGGAGCCACCATGGTGGCGCCACTTGAAAAAGCAAGCCACCAGTCGCGCGTGCAGGTTGTTCTATTAAGAGTTGTTTCTCTCGCTGTTATAAAAAGTTGTCTCAGTCTTAAAATGGATGTGGAGGAAAATGTTGCTCTTCTGTATTTAGTAAAATTTCGAAAAAAACCCGAAAAAGAGAAAGGTGTGGGTGCATCCTCTTCTGCAAGACGTATCACGAAAAGGTTTATTTACAACTTTTTATAGTGACCTGAGAAAGTGCCAGACAAAATTTTTAAATTATTTGCGAATGTCGATAAAGTCATTTGATGAGTTACTCGATTTCTTGAGACAAGAGCTAACTGGGACAGAAACCAATACGAGATGTGATCCATTTTGCACTATCCAGAAGCTCAACTGAAAACAAACTAAACGCAAATACGTGGTTTCACCCGGTGGTGGCGTGACACTAGTCGCGTCCGTGTGAAGGCGCAGTAGTAAACTAATGTATTTTGGATGGTGGCGCGGCCAAACCTGGCAGCGCCACCATTAGACATAGCACCATGTCGGCCACCAGTGGCGCTTCTGGTCACTTCGTGTGAATGCGCCCATTTAAACCCGTCGTTTTTAGTGGACGCGCCACCATGGTCGCGCCACCATGGTGGCTCCGTGTGAAAGGGCTCTAAATCATGTGCAACCTTCGGCACATAAGTGACGTGGCTCCGTTCCCTAAACTCTGTTAATGATTTCTAAGAAATCATAAGCATTCGAGGAAAAAGAAAAAGTAAAGCTTTAATACTTTTATTGTTACTAGTTGGTGAAAGAACCCATTCGAACTAGATATTACCGATTTTACGACTTATCAACGTATGTATACTACATTTTGTTCTCTTTCCAACACATCTGTAAATTAGTGAATTACCGATGTATTTACTTAAACAGTTTTCTAAACTTGCCCGTTTTAAAAATCGTAATCATAATGTTTAATACCTATTTATCCTTAAAATGAGTATGGTATACTGAGATTACCAAAATTGTTTTAAAATAATCCCAACCCTATTTTATGTTCGATCGTAACTTCTAAGAATGTGGCATTCCACACTAAGTAGATAGGTAAATAACATCGGAATGCAGTCTCTGCAAGTTCAGTTTTAGCTGATTTTCTTAGAATTACTTTCATTTTGATTTTTTAGTTAATTACTACGAAGCGACGAACTCTTGTGATTCGGTTGGTTTGATCATCAAAGGAGTCATTAAACGCTTGCTCATTGTTGGAGTTTCTTCACAAACGTACCGATGAGATGCTTCACTGGACTTTCTCTCTAATTTCTTTGTTATAGTTTTATCGACCCGCAGCGGTAACATCAATAATTCAGTGTGTGTGCGGTATTATATGGCAGGTGCTCCAAATAAGGTGAAAGTAAACAAACCCACGTGTTTTAGGAGTTCCAGTTTTGATGCCGTTACCTTCCTTATTCAATTATGGACTATTGACTTCCAGTTAGCGTAGGTGCTACTTGCTATAAATAATAATATAAAAAATGTAGGAAGCTTGCTTTAGTTTAGTTTTAAGCTTAACCTCCTTTTAAAAATATTTTTGTTTTATAAAAATTAAATGACAACTAAAAAAACAGGATGGTAGAACCGCATTTTGACATAAATATATACTTAGAATCGGACGTTGTGAGGATGTCCTTAAAAGATTTTCAAAAGCCACACATTCTTTACGGCATGCTAATGAAATCATTTTAAGTTAAAAGTCCACATTCAAGTTTTTGCAATGAAATCAAATTTATGGAGCAAAGGTTTTAGCAACATAAACAGTTACAGGAGGTGTTTGAAGTAATTCTTCGTGATACATGTCAGTATACTGTGAACATGTTAGATAAACGGTGGCTGTGGAAAACGTGTGTTTTTACTAACTCCATACAGTTTATGTCCGTTACAGACTATCAATTCATGCAACATGCACCCTAAACTTAATTAAGTGAAATGCGGTCGCATCAGCCGGGATTTGACCCTGCGGCCGATTGAGCCGCATTTTGTTGCGACCCCGACTGACACCGCTTGTTCGCACTGCCCCATCGAGGTCTCTTGCTTGATAAACCTGGACGAAGTCTTAACAAGGTTTTTCAATATGTTTAACAGAGCTACAGAGGCTTCTTTACAGCGATTTGGCTATCACGTCATTCTATTACAATCTTAATAAAGAAGCCCGGAACATGTAATAAAAATACACGCACCATGTTGTTTTCCCCAAAATACCAACATATTTCAGATGGAAGCACATGCAGAACAAAAATTTGTAGGTTGTTGCAGAGATTCAAAGGTTAGGTTAGAAGTTAGTTGCCAAAATGGATTGCAACAGTGCTAAGTTGTTTTTAAACTTCATTTTAGGTTATAATGGTTTAGAATTTTATTTATTTATATTGTAGTGCAAACATGTTTTAATCTAAAAAAGTATGGTAAGTGAAATTTGTCTTGTTTTTAATCCTTCCAGTTGTGGTTCTAAACACAATTAATGATTTAGAGGTAGTACTGTAATTTTGTTACACAGCAAGCAAAATCTCCAATGTAGTGATAGACCCATGTACAGCAGTCGGTACATCTTTTTTTTACTAACCTTCTTCAAAGAACTTATACTGCATCCATTACGGTTTGTTAAGCACTTCAAATTCCGACTTTTAACGGGTGCGAAAGACTTTCAGAAACTTACAGGATAATCGAAATCCCTTCCGATGTTTTGTTATATATTTAGAAATAAATATTGGCCAATCATGCTTTGGTAACTATCAAACAATTTCAGTAAATGTTTTAAACTGCATGGCTTAAGTAAAGATGTTCTTCTAAAAATCTATCCATAACTACCATTTTATCACTGTTTTAGTTCGCTATAAGCTAAAGTTTAAAGAGTAAGCATGCAAATTTGTAAAATTTTTCGGTCGCAGTCAATCAACCGCCCACATTTCGATGCCCCCTTGAATCATCTTGCGCATTTGTGGAGAAATGTGAAAACTTTGTGCGAAGGTAAATTTACTGGAGCACACAAACAGTTTCCAACCAATAAATTAAACTAGGAAGATATATATTTAAAGCAACTCAAACTTCAATGTGTATATTTTTTATTAGAGAATTGTGCGGCGCTTTTATTGTGTCATTTTAAATATGCTTTGTATATCAGTAATATATTATGGCCAGGAATCTGGAAGTATGACACTCATATAAGAGTAAACGTAGGATAGTAATTTTTTAAATATTTCTACAAATTGCATATCGTAGATAAATTAAGATTAGTAAATATAATTGTAACAAAAAGGCAATTACTATTGTTGCAATCCTTACATCTATCTATAACAATTATGTTGTGGTGGTACATATTCAACATTTACAAAAAAACTTGTAGGTAGGCTGGATAAAATAATTTTTACACGTCGAAAAGTATTTAGACTATTTTACAAATTTTATAAAACCATTTTTAAGGTCATTGTTTAACGAGACTGGAAATGGTATGTTGATATGGCGTTGGCTTTGGGCTTATTTTATATAATATTATTTATGTAAATTGGAAAAAAAGAAATTGTGGTGTGATATACATAACTCCTTCAAATTTAAGTACAAAAGCCAATGCAATATACACAGTTAATATAATTAAAGAGTACCTAGAGCTAGAAACAAATAAAAATATTTTTTGTAGTAGATTTAATAGTACCGGTAGCAACACAGCGCATTGTGTACCTGCCTATTTTATAATATTCCCAACCAAGAATTTGAATTAGCATACTATGAGAATAACGTCAAATAGACTTGTATCTTCATTGTTCTCTGTTTATGACAGTCATTATAAGAAAGTGCTTATTATTCATGAATTTTTTACTTCGTGCAATATTTAAACTAGTTTATACGTCAATCAACAGGAACGGGAATCGCATACCATACGATATTAAAGCAAAAAATATTGTTTTCTAAGGATACCATACTAGCGTAAATAATGGTTACAAGAATATTATCTATTTTTTGCTTCTGATGGTATTGCTGTTAATTAATTGATATTTTATACATAAGCGGAACACCATTAAAGCATACTGTTGATGTCGTTATAGACATATATTTGTGGGTATGACAAGTTAATATTGCAGACAGACTTACAAGGTAAACGGAATTCAATAGTGTGATATTTATTTATTATTTATTTAAGTAGATTTTGTTGTATGGGGATGTGATTATTGAATGTGTTCTTTTAAATGGCAGTTATATTAAAGGTTGCTGATTTTTAGCAATTGCAAAGGCATACATCAGTCATTTATTGAAAGAATTGAACATGGAAACAATACCAAGGTGTGGAAATGAAAAAAGATAGATGATAGGTGTTTTAGCGGATGGCTGGCAATTATTATTTTAAGTGATTTTACTGTTATTTGTGATTTTTTGCAGCTACGCAAAAAACCGTACCAACACGCGTATTTTTAATATCGTTCAATATTTTATTGTCGTGGCGTACTTGGAAGATAAAACATGATCAAATGCTATTTCTCTAATCGAACCAAATTTGCGGGTCCGATTCTCTACAAAATCGTTAGAATAATATCGTGTTGATTTTCCACATGTATGGACTATAAATAATTTTAAAAATTAATAAGTAAAAGCAATAGTTGTATAATATTCTTAATAATGAATTAATATTAAATTCATCGAGGTAAGGCAAGAAATAATTAGTTCTAAATAACTGTTCCGTGAAACAGAAAGATGGGTATTACTGCGAAAACTATCGATGCAGATAGAAAAATAAGTGGACGCGACTGCCTCCCTGGACTTTCCCATACTGGAAACTGTTCATATCATCTTTATTCAACAGTAGAGTTATTTTCCTCAAAACGGTTGTTCAAGTGCTATCCTAAAACCTTGCCTCGTAACGAACAGACTTACAAGGTTTGTAAGAATTCCCGCCAAATATCTGCGGTGCCCCTTAATTTCCTTTAATATGCAACCAGGCATACTTCATTCTCTACTATATACGTCGCGCGGTCTAACTAGTACCGATCGCTGTTGCTACCGAGGTAAAATTTTCTAAGTCCCTGGAAATTATATTTTGTAGGGCATAAAAAATCCATTTTTTTATTTTCGCGGAAAAAGATTCTTTGACGCAAAAAAATAACAACCGTTAGAATAAAAAAAATATTTTTCTAAAAAAGAGGGGGGAGGGGGCCGGTGCGTTTACATATATCCACGAGTGTAATATTTCTTTGCATATTCATATGCTCCATTACGTACTGAGCGATTCAGTGAAAACCCCAGCTTCCTATCTTTTTTCGTTTATTAATTAAAGGAGTTTGAAGTTTCAAACTTCCAAGCATCGTAGAGGGCGCCACAGGAAAATTACGGAGTTCTTCAAAAAATATATCGATAGCCCCTTGCGAGGTCTATCGACATATGAAATTTAAAAAAATTCCTTGGAGCAGTTTTTGAGAAATAATTTTTTGAAAATTTCCAAAATTTTGAAAATTCGTAATTTAGGCCCCTTATAATTTTTCAAAAAACTTTTTATATCACCTCATTTTAACCTTCATATACTATTCAGAAAATAAAAATCATTTGAATCGATTCATCCGTTTTCGAGTAATTGGGCGTTAAACTCAAAATCTTCAAAAAATCATAGCGCCCTTCAGTTTAAAGCTAGCTAGTTCGGCAAAAAACTAACAGATTTGTTTTATGACCCTCTATCGTTATCCGCGATAAAAGTTTCAAAATTGTAATCACGAAAAAAGTGATACCAAAAAAACATGCGTAACTTCCGCTTCCGGTTTCGGATTTTTTGAAAAGCTTATTTTTTCGATGAATTTTCGATACACCCCCGCATTCCAAAGCGCATCAAAATCGGAGCAATACTTTCGGCTGTAGGAGCGTCACATACGTACGTACATACGTACATACGTACCCACCCACAGACAGACATTTTTTAAAAACCCCTTTTTTGGGTTCCTAGAGACCCAAAACGGATATTTCCGTTAAAATCTCGATTTCGAAAATTTTCATGATTTCAATACTTACCCTATACCTATAAGGTATGGGAAAGTAATAAAGGAGAATGCTTCATTTCTAGCGCATTTTCTAAATAAGTAACATTTTTAATCGTTTTTATATAGCCAATAGCATATTTATAATTAATAGTTGGGTTATGGGCGCGTTATTCTAGAATAACTACGTGATGTTGTGTTTGTATAGTAAAGCAAAACATCTCAATGGTAGCTATATAACTGCTATAGTAGATTCAACAGAAAAAATCGCTAGCCCAGGGTTTGAAAAAAAAAGGTAGATGTCTTGTTTCTCATTCTGTTCTGTTAAGCCATATACAAACACGTCTGTAAGATTTATTGACATTTCATGATAAAAAGGAACAAAATATATAATTCTATTCATACAACAAAGAAGGTAACACCAGCATAGACAAAAACAAAACAGGTCGGAAAGGCCCTTTCATAACTTACAATCTACCGCAATCTGGCAAGGTTTAACATGAGGCATTTTCCGAACAATGGTTTTTTCAACATTCAATTAAGTTGGTTAAATTGAGTATTAGTTGGAATAAAATTGTATCAGATATGTTTTTGGATGCTAATAGTAATTTATCTGAAAGTGATTATGAGTGACTGGCAATGTTAACTTTTTAAGTGTTCTTTCAAATTATTTATTTCTGAAATTGCTGTTAGCATTAAAAATAAAAAAACACCCGAAATAATTTTATTGCGTGGAACTAAATTTGAATGTTTAAAGACAAGCATTCATGTGGAAAATACATGTTGAGTACTGCAGACTACGGCACATTGTAAGCTATAAGCCCTTTGCGACCTGTTCTGTTTTTGTCTACGCATATAATTATGGTATAAGAATAAAACACAATAAAAATGTTGTAGAATATAAAGTTGGTTTTATTTTAAGAGACAAAGCTTACTAGTACAAAACCAATATGAACTTGGACTAACTTAATGATAGGTTTACTTGCATTCTTATACCTTTGCTAAATGTAATTTTAATTATTTGAAAGTAAACATATAATATAAATAAAATATAGTAGTTTGGCAATACACAAACTTAAAAGTGCAGAGAGTAAAGAAAAATACCAGAAAGAAACGGATGAAGAATTTCAAAGAAAGAGGAACCTAAAGACAGCGTGGACACTAGAGGAAAGATGGAGAGAATTCAAGGAAATACCGAAGAAGGTAGCAGAAAGAATATGTGGGATAAGAAATCACAACAAACACACGAAAACGTCAAACTGGTGGACTGAAGATATAAGAGGAATGGTTAAAGAAAAGAAGATAGCATGGAAACGATATATCTAAACAAAAGAAACGAGAGATAAAGAGTATTACGAAAGGAAGAGAAACATAGTAAAAGAAGCAATTAAGATAGCAAAAAAGGAATCCTGGAAAAAGATGGGAGAAGAAATAACAGAATTACACAAAGCAGACACCAGGAAATTTTGGACGAGAATAAAAAGAATAAGGGGAGATAAAAGGAAAAGTATAATAGCAATAAAAAACAGGGACAAGTACAAATAGACACAAAGGAAATATTAGAAACATGAAAGGATTTTTACAAAAGAAAGTACTATGCGAAAACAGAATCAGAAGCCAGTATAAATCGGGAACAAATAAGCCAGGAACAAACAATCAAGAGGGAAGAGGTAGAAGAAGCAATCCAAAAATTAAAAATTGGAAAGGCATGTGGAGAAGACGGTATAGCAGCGGAGATGTTAAAGGACTTGGGTCAAAAAGGAATAGACTGGTTTTGGATATTTGCACTCAAGCATGGGAAGAGAAGAAAATACCGAGAGATTGGGAAAATAACCTTATAATACCAATTCATAAGAAAGGAATACAGACCAGTATTAAAACTACAGTCCAATATGCTTGGCCCAAACTAGCTACAAAATTTACACAAAAATACTAGAAAAGAAGTTAAGAAGCCAAATAGAGCTAAAAATAGGAGAAGAACAAGCAGCATTCAGACCAAATAGACAAACAAACGACAATATACATATTCTGTTAGAAGCATAATAGAAAGGAAAATCGTAGAAGGGAAAGAATTGTATCTTACATTTATTGATCTGAAGGTTGCTTTTGATACAGTAGACAGAAGAGAAATCTGGAAAACGCTTAGAGAATTTAAAGTAGATAAAGAACTGATAAGTGCAATAAGAAGTACATATGAAACAGTCATAGTAAAAGTACAATTAGCAGGGCAAAGATCGGCAGAGGGAATTAAGCAAGGCGACAGCCTAAGCCCCTTGCTATTTATAACTATAATGGACAAGATAACCAAACAAATAAAAGAAAAATACAATCAACTGGAAACAGTAACAGGGCACAGGAACCTAGAAGCAATTAAGCTAAGTAGCGTCCTATAAGAAGACGACATAGCATTATTATCAAACACCTGGAGTAAAATGCAAAAGCTAGTAAACGCATGGACTGAAGAAATAGAAAACAGGAAAATGGAAGTAAACATAAGCAAACCAAAAACTATGATTGTGAATGAAGAACATAAAGGAGAGCAAAACAATAAAGATATAAAATATAAAAACAAGAAATTGGAAAGAGTATCGACTTATGAATTCCCAGGAAGTATGATATCGGAGGACGGTAAAATGGAGGCAGAATTAGTAAATAGAGCTCAAAAATAGACAAGAATCTACTATACCATCAACAAAACAATACTAGGACACAAAGACATAGAGGTGAAAAAGAAAATACATAATATGATAACATTACCAACACTAACATACGCCTGCGAGAGCTGGACAATTAGGAAGAAGGACGAGCTAAAATTAATGCTATGGAAATGAAACACCTCGGGAAAATGGCAGGAAAAACTAAGTGGGACAGAATAAAAAATGAAGACATAAGAGAGATAACTAAACAGGAAGCAATAATGGAGATAATAAAAATGAAGCAAATAAACTGGCATGCACACATAGTAAGAATATAACCCAACAGAATAACAAGGAGAATAATGGAAGTGGGAAAACCAATCAAAAAACAAAGAGGCAGCAGACCCAGAAGAAAATGGATGGAACAAATCAAAGAAATAGGGGCAGAAAGGGGAGTGACAATGGAGGAATTGAAAACAATAGCGAGGGACAGGAAAAGATGGAAAAAATGGGTACAGGACTAGAGACCGCCATCCGACGCCCGAAAGGGCACTAAGGATTAGAGAAGCAGAAGAAGAAGTAAACATGTCATTTTGGAAAGTTCCTAAGTTAAATAGGCATGTAATAGCTAATAACATTATTTTGGATCTACTTAAATTATAGAAAATATGCGATGACATAATTATATATATTCCTCTTTATTGTATATGTATAAAGGAAATATTATACTTTGTACCTTTTTTACGTGAAAGGTTAGTATATGTTAAGGGCGTATTTATATTTGCGTTGGTATGTAACAGAACAGAATGCGAAGGAAGATATCTCTTTGCTTTTTACATATTGTGGGCGTTTAATCTT
>JABXWE010056644.1:0-24822 GCA_014611495.1 Limonius californicus | reverse complement strand
TTTTAGTAACTGTAATTAAATCTAATAAATATTTTAGAAAAATTCAGACATGCAATTTATCGTATCTAAATTGCTTGTAATGTATGTCTACAATACTCACAGACGGAGATAAATATACAATTTATTTAAAGCTGTCAGTAGACAGGATCAATATCGACAGGATTGATTAATCTAACAAAAAAGCGAGATTATAAAAGTCGGCAAGTACGAATTACAAATAACATGCTTCACGTTCAGACTGCAGAAAAAATAATGCAATCGTTCGTATTTGAAGTTTGTAGCTTGTTAGACATACAATCTATAGAAATTCTTACAGACTAATGAGCTTGTATTGTCTAAATGTGCCTGTTACTGTATGTTCTTCGTTATTGTTCTGTTTGTTATGGCCAAAGCATCAAGAATTTCCTACGCGTTTCTAATGTTGGCCGGTACAATTAAACAGTTATTAAGCTATACACTTATAGCAATTTATCATTAGGAAATGACACCACAATAAACAGGTGTTTTTTGCAGTGGTAGAATCACATTTCATTCATGGATAAAAAATTATGCATTATAATAATTATGAATAAATCTTCTCACATAAAGGAACATTAAATTATATACGCGAGCCATTTGAAATATTCATGGTATGAAAAAAATATATCGTTTTCATCTTCAATGTATCAACAAATTTCCGTTAACAGTAATGAACTTAGTCCGTGACGCTTTAAATCATCACAAAACTCAGATTTTTCGGTGTGCAGAATGTCCCTTTTTTTTTCACTATTAGTTTAAGCCAGTTCAGCACTTGGTGTTGCTATTCATGGCTGTGATGATGTGTGTCTTATCACTGTTAAAGCACTATGAAGGCACAAAAATCACCTCCTCACTACAATTTGGATCTATTCACTATCTTCAGAGCCCGACATGTACAAATCTTGCGGTAGCTTTCTTTTTAACCTCGCGTGAATCTTCTTTTCCCCGATAGAATAGACGGCAGTTGCTGGGCAAACACTAATGTTATTAAAGTGACGTTTGCAAATTTTTTTGATTGCTTCTTTGATAGAATCTACCCCCGCTTCTCTGTGAATTTGATTGTTTCTATCGAACCATTGGGCATTTAATACTACTCGTAGAACTTTATTTTGGAACGTTTTAAGCTTCCTTAGATGGGTCTCGCTGGCACTACCCCATACAGGGCATCCATACATAATTACAGGTCGAATGATCGATAAATATAAAAGTGTTCCGCATTTGATTTTAAGATGGGATTTTTTATTTATTAGTGGGTATAATTGTACTAGTCTTGAGTGGGCTTCGTTGAGCTTTTTATTAATATGATAACCCCATGTAAGTCTGTTATCCAAGTAGATACCCAGGTATTTTATGGCTTCATCGTCTTTCTTCCACGGGATCGCTTTGTTCTGTAGCACTAAGTTAGGTGGATTGCCTTTACGTCGCAGTGAAAATATTTTAGCTTCGGTTTTAGTGACATTAAGTTGTAATCGCCATTTGGTGAGCCAACCACTGATTGTGTTTACATTCTCCTGTAACTGTGAGATTGCCATGTTGATGTCGTTGTTTTGGCTGATGATGGCAGTGTCATCTGCGAACATGGCCAACGCGGAGTTTTCCAGTTGGGGAATATCGTGCACATAAACATTAAACAGGATGGGTCCCAGTATTGATCCTTGAGGGACTCCTGAGTTAACCATTTTTACTTCTGATATTTTAGAGTTTATTGCAACCGAAAATGTGCGATTTTCTAAAAATGATTTGATGATGCACAGGAGGTAGCAAGGTAATTCAATCTTCATAAGTTTATACAAGAGACCTTTATGCCACACCTTGTCAAAAGCTTGTTTGATATCAAGAAATATGGCAGCTGAGTAATATTTTTGTTCGAATCCGCGTTCGATTATCTCTGTGACACGATTTAATTGAGAGAATGTCCCTCAACTGCTTCATTTCACTAAAATAGATTTCCAGCAAGGAATATGTAGAATATGAACATGCAGTGGGAATGTAGAGAAGCCAGACGAATTTATTTCAGAAGAATTAGGTGAATGTCATGGCACATCGTTGAGTTTTGTGCTGGAAACAACACTTGTATGGAACCCTACATTTTTATTTTAAAAAATTACCTTTTTCCTCGATAAACCTGCTTTTGTTTCAGAAATATTTTTTTCAATTGGCCTGAAATATTATATTGGTACTCTCTCGATATTGACAAGTCCGTTGGAAGAAAATATATCAGTTATACAATTGAACGGAGATGGTAGTTCAAGAATACAAAACTTTGAGGAAACCCCTTACCACATTATTTACAACACCTACATACGTATTTCGGCAATTAAGTTGCCATTATCAGTGGGAACTACCGAACTTTAACAATCTACAGTAACTTTGACTGAAGAAAGTTCTTCGCCAAGTCAACAGATAAAGTTCAATGAACCAAAGTCATTACCCTCTAGCAGATTTTATAGATATAGTAAGGGCAACGGATCAAACGATGCACGTCATCTACAGAACTACACTAATACCAAACTAAGAAAACAAAAATAACTGCTTCAGTTTCGTTAAATAATAAGCAATAGATTATACGAGGTGCGTCCAATTGAAACCCTATTTGCTCTATAAAAAATTATTCTACAATTTAATTACAAATAATTACCGTCACAGGCGTAAGGTACCTACCCCATTGTTTTGCTAACCGACGTATACCCTGCTCTTGTTGCTGCTGATTGAAGAAGTCGTCTCCAACTATCTGTACTTCTGCGTCAAACTCAAAATACCGACTTTTAACGCCTTCTTCAGCGGTCCAAAAATATGGAAATCACAAGGCGATAGATCCGGGTAGGGTGGATGCTCTAAAACCCTACATTTCTTTCGTTGAAGATTTTGTTTTACCACATTAGCAACATGAGGTCTAGCATTTTCGTGTAGCAGAATGATCCCACGCGTAAGTTTTCCTGGACGTTTCCGCCTTTTTGCTTGATGAAACTTATTCGAAGTTTCATTGTACAGATTTGCATTGACATCTACTCCGGGTTCTTCATGGTCGAAAAAAAATTTTAACATCACGTTGCCTTTACGTTGTGCTTTAAATTGCTTCGGTGGTGGTGAACTTGAATGTTTCCACTGCATCGACGATAACTTATTGGATGGCGCGTAGTTGCATCAAGTTTCGTCACCAGCAACTATTGACTGAAAAAAGTCATCACCATTTTTCAAATTTACGAATGCTTCCATGGATCACAAAGTGCTATTAATATGTGACTGTCTCAGCAGCCACAAATTTTATGATGCTCTTGTCTATGCAAACCAGAATAGCATAATAATACTGTGCACGCCACATCACTGCACACATAGAGTACAATCTTTAGATGTTTCATTATATGGGCCCCTTTCTACATACTACAATCAGGAAATTACCAGTTTGTTGAAGCAAAATTCAGGAAGAGTTGTCACATGCTATCACGTTGGAAAGTTGTTTTCAAATGCTTACGAGACAGCTGCAACTATGTCCAACGCAGTGAATGGCTTTGCTAAAACTGGGATTTTCCCACTAAACCCTGAAATATTCCCATATTGGATGTTTGTTCCATGCGATCCAACAGATCTACTGCAGCCTAAATAAGAAGGAATAGGGGATGTAGAAATTAATGAAGCAGATAGAAGATATAACGTAACTCCTCCATAACAAGAAAACTATGGGGCCCTGGACACCATTAAATTACATGAGCATAATTCAAACAATAACCAGGAGAGTAATGAGTCTCTTGAAGAAATTGCAGCCATAACTGAAGCTGCGGCTTTAGTTACTAGAAAAAAAGGTAGGTGGAGGATAAGTGCTTGTGTTTTAAATCTTCTTCTCTGTCGTATTCTCGTACCTGAGAAGTCGCAATATCATGATTACGTGCGTTTGTTTATGATGTTTCTCCATGAGTGCCGATCTTGAGCCTCTCTGAGCATATTTTGTAGTGGACATCCTGTTATGGCTTTTAGTCGATCAAGCCATTTTGTCGGTGATCTGCCCCTTGGTCTATTGCCCTCTGCTGTTCCCTGCACGATGAGTTTCTCTAGACTATCTGTTTGTCTTCTAACTGTATGGCCAAAGTATTACATAATTTGTCGGGGACATATCGCGGAAAGTGTGTCTATCGCTCCTATTTCATTCGATATGCATAGGTTAATATGTTTTTCCACGATACACGCAGCATTCTACGCCAGTACCACATCTTGAATGCATGTATTCTCTTTAAGTCTGATGCTTTGATTCTCCACGTCTCTGCACCATACGTAAAGATTGTGAAGATAAGCGATTTCACTAGAGCTATCTTAGTGTTCCTTGTGTTGGTCTTTCCATATCTTTGTCAGGTGTGTCATAGCGCTGCGAGCCATTGCGATGCATCTTCTGATTTCCTTTTCGCATCCTTCTCGGTTGCTTATTAGGGACCCTAGGTATATGAACTCATCGACACTCTCTATGTTTTTTAGAAGTCGTCTTGGTGGCAGCGTGTGATCTATATCGACTATCATGAGTTTGGTCTTGTTTAAGTTTATTTCCAGCCCCACATTTCTGCTTTCTCTCGTCAGTCGTTCTAACATTTGTTGCATTTCGTTCTCGTCTCTCGCCAATATTATTGTATCGTCGTTGTATCGAAAGTTGGTGAGCCTTTTCCCACCAATCGAGATGCCGCCTTTAAATTTATCCAGTGCACGTCTCATTATATATTCTCCATATGCATTGAAGAGTCGCAGTGAGAGGATGCAACCTTGTCGCACTCCCTTTTTAACAGCAAATGTATCTGATTCGTGCTTATCCAACTTGCTTGATTTGTTGCATACAAATTCTCTATAAGTGATATGAAGTGGTTCGGGACTCCCATTTGGTTGAGGACTCTCCAGAGTTGTTGCCATTAGACGCGGTCGAAAGCCTTTTTATAATCGACGAAGCGTAGTAGCATGGGGGTATTAAATTCACGTGATTTCTCAATCAGCTATTTTTTGTTGAATATGTGATCTCTGGTTCCTCTTCCCCTTGCCTGCTCAGGCGGTATTTGTGGTTCAATATATTCATGCAATCTCTGATCTATTATTCTTAGCAAAATTTTGCTGGCATGTGGTATTAATGAGATGGTCCTATAGTTTCCACTTATTCTTGTGGAGCCTCTTTGTGTCATCATTAACAGCCTTTTCGTCCCACTGCTGGGCATCGGCCTCTTCTCTGCCACGTGTTTCTCCTCAGCGCTAAGGTAGAAACACGGGGGACCTACAGTTTAACGTCGAATCCGAACGACAGAAATTCCAGAGAAGGTTTTTAGCATTAAGATCCCACGGTTGCAAGTCGAATTGGGAAATTGTGTGTGGTGGGTTGCAGACAAGATTTTTATAAATCTGAATAGTTCGGCTTAGGTTTCGAACCCAAGCCAGAATCGACGTTTTATTCAGAAAGCGACCTTGTTCAGTCCTCCGGCCAATGTCCAGTTCGCCATATCTTATTACACAGATCCAGTAGTATCTCCAAGCTTGCATCTTCTAGAGCTTTAAGTACTTCAGCCGTAATTCAGTCAGCTCCCAGTGTTTTGTTTATGCTAAGGTGGTGTATAGCTTCTTGTACTTCTAGTTTTAGAATGATTGGTTCAGGATCTTCTTCTCGATTTCTTCAGTCGTACTGTCTCTGTTGTATTTCAGCATTGTTGTAGAGTATCTCGCAATATTCTGCCCATCTATTTAGAACTTTTTCGGTCTCCCATAGGACTTGTCCATTCTCATCTTCAATTGCTAGCGATTTGGGCGTAAATTTACTTAACAGTAAATTTACCTACTGAAGAAGATCGTGTACTTGATGAGAGTTTTTATGTTCTTCTATTTCTTTGCAGATGTTTTTAAAGTATTGGTTTTTATCATGGCCGCACATTTTTTGAATTTTGCGACTTAATCTGCTATGTTCTCATATACTCTCTTCAGTGGTTATTCCTAATTGATTTATACCTTTTCGTTCCTCGATTATTTCTATGGTCTGTTCTATTATCCAGTGTTTGTTTGTGTCCATTCTGTGTCTCAGTCTTCTGTTAGTATATGAGTTTTGTTAGCTGTTAAGTTATTGTTAATTTCAGATGTCTTACAGTATGGGTATGCATTTTAATTGTTTGTTGTTGCTGTTCTATGTGTTTTAAATAGCCCTAAAATGAAAAAACTGAAGAATCAGATTCAGGCTAAAAAAAGAAAAAGAGTTAAGAAAAAGTAACAGCAAGCGAGTTAAAAGGGTTGTTCTACCTGAGGAATCTGACAATGAAAAAGAACCAGGTCTATTCGAAAACTGTGACGACGATGATGATTGATGACGATGCATCTTGCATTTATAGCAATGAGCGCTTTAAGGAATACAAATTTATTTACTGAAGAAATAAAGATTTTCAAATACAAACGTATATAAAATGAACATATGATTTCAGTAGAATATAAATTGTTGGTATTTACATATACCTTAATCACAAAATATTGTTTCATAAGAAAAGTATGTCATTTTAGGCACAATTTCCATATACGAACAACTATTCAGCAGACTGACTTGATATTTTACAGTTTATATTACAAATACAATAGTTGTTTGCACTATACAGATCGTCTCTGTTTTTTTGGAAACATAGGAAATACATGAGTGCAACAAGGAGGTGGGATAAAAGATAGAGAAATGATATATAGGGTTTGGGAAAGGGAAAATAAGTATCCATGGACACCAACAAATAGTATGCCTTGACCGTATTAAATTTAATTTAATGTCATTTTGGTCTATCTGTCATATTACATTTAATATCCAAATAATTTGTAGTAAAATGAAATTATTAAAATGACTTACACACTAGAAGAAAAAATACAAATAATTAAGTGGGTTTATGCCGGTAACTCAATTATCGACACAATTAATTTATTTGTAAATGCATTTGAAAATCGTCCTATTCCATCTCCATCAACAGTGTCGAAGACTGTGAAACATTTTGAAGAAAGTGGATGTATTGCAAAGTGTAGAAAATGTCATCCAACCAATGGCAACCGCATCAATGCTGAAAAGGAAGAACGTAAGTTGTTGGTTTGTGCAAGTGTAGAGCTAGATTCTTCTAAATCTTGCCGACAAATAGCTGAAGAAATAGGTACCAATAAGGACACCGTTCAAAGAACTTTACAAAGAGAAGGATATCATTCTTATAAAATAGCTACCAGTCAGCAAATCTTTCCAGAAGATAAAGTAAGAAGAATGGAGTTCTGCGAAGATATTATGGAACGGGCAAATAATGACGATCATTTTATTTCAATGATCTGTTTTACAGACGAATCCTCATTTCCATTACTTGGTAGACATAATCCGTCCGCCGTTAGATTTTGGTCCCGTAAAAATCCACATATTCGAATGGATTACAGGACTCAGTATCCTCAGAAGCTGAATGTTTGGGCTGGGATTTTAAATGACGGCGTTATTGGGCCGTTTTTCATTGAAGGGAATTTGAACGGAGATAAATATTTGATTATGTTGCAAAACCAAATAATACCTGCGTTACAACAAGTTCCTGTTGATTTTCAACAAATTTGGTATCAGCAAGATGGCTGTCCGGCGCATAACACTGCTGTGGTGCAAGGATATCTGAATAATATCTTTCCTAATCGTTTGATTAGCACACGGGGAATTATTTTATACCCACCGAGATCGCCCGACTTAGCTTTACTTGATTTCTTTGTATGGGGGTACATAAAAGAAATAGTTTACAACAGCGAGAGGGCCAACAATCTAAATGAATTGCGTCAAAAAATTGTTGATGCTTTTATAACCATTACTCCTGCAATATTAAATAAAACACGGCGAAGTTTTTACAACCGGATGGGATACTGTTTAGCTGAGCAAGGGGGTTTATTTGAACATTTAATATAGTTTTCATTTTGTTAATAATTTCGTTAATTTTGTATGAAATTCTTTATTTGCTTTGATAATACTATTCTTTATTATTTTGTACTGATTTTAATTATTATTGACATGCATGTCACATACAATTACATTTATTATGTCAAATATGTTAAATTGATTTTCATAATAACCATAGATACTTAAATTCCCCACCTTTCATCTCCTACGGTATGTCCTTGTTGCACTCATTGCTATGTTTCAAAAAAAATCGAGACAATCTGTATACTCTTTCCCATTGTTCTCAGAAATACTGATACCATCTATACTTGATTCCGAGAACTTTTCAAATGCGTTCATATTACTGTAATTGCATGTTACATAACCCAGTTTTGAAAATCAGATGTTTAAATCTGATAAACGTCAGATGCACAGAGTAATGTAAATAAAGTTGATAAAAAGCAACAAAATAAATCAATATAAGCAATATTTCAGGTGAAGCGCTTATAAGTACCTTGGAATTCAGTTTTTCCGTCTATACATTAAATAAGCACTGTTGGGGTTAAAATAAAAACAAGTGATTGTACTCGCGGCAAAAATGAATTTTGCAATATTCTGAAAGAACAAATACCGTACTTTCAGTGAATTAATCACTCCAATATTAAGCAGCCGAATTACAGAACTTCGAGTTAAGGTAATAACCAAAAATTATACGTTCTGTTTACGCTAAATAAATTGGTACGGTTTTATAAAGTGCTTTATAATCACTTTGTCTTGCGTATAATTTAAAGGCAGGAATACTTGATTATTGGTTGATTTTTATTTACGAGTATATCCAAAATATAACAAAATGCAAATACCGCATCTTTGTAAGATCGTATCCTCAAAGTTGAGTGACTGATGGGAATTTACGCGAACCAGAAATTATATCGATTGGTTTTCGGTAACTCAAGAGGTGTAACGATTTATTTCAAAACGGTATGAAATGTTATTCGTGTGAAAAACTACCTGTTTCGCCGCAATACTTGCATGCTCATAAAACTTTATGACACCAAACTGGAAATAACAGTCCGAAAATAAGTGTTATTGGGCGTTTTGTGAATGAATACCCAAATTTATGGAAACGGTAATTTTTTACCACGCTCAATTTGTAGCTACCTGCATAAATTGAATTAATGAAGGAGAAATACGTAAAAGAGTTTAGATAACAAGTCTAGCAAAAAAAAACTTACAGTGAAAGAGAAATCGCTAAACGATAGTGAAAAAAATAAAGATAGCTGCTAGAGCAGCAGCAACATCGTGATTTAAATCCTTTCAGAACAAACACGTTTTACATTCCTGTACACTCACCCACACAGTTCATTTCCGTGCTACTGCACTCGGCTTTATTACGTAAAGCGGCATCCCTTCACATCAGCAAAACCTGCTCCTGCTTTCATTTTATTGAATTTTTGTATATTGACAAAATGCAAAGCTGAAGTAAAAGGAACAGTTTCATGGTCCATGCACATACCAGATATTTCTAAGAGATTTCTTTGACTCATAGGGAATTAATGTTGTTAGAACATGGAATTTCTTTGCAAAATTGTATTAATGGTTTACTGTAACAGATATAAGTTTTAGTGCGATATTGTTACGAACCCAATATCAAAAATTCTAAATTAAATTATTATTGCTTCATAGCTGTTGTAATGTGATTTCAATTACATATACATTTATGTTGCAAGTAGTGATGTCATTTTACTCAGCAAAATTAAAGTACATTAGAATATTAAATTAGGCAATGTGAAATAAGTAATACGCTTGATAAGGGAAATTAAATAGTAACCAGGTCATCGCTTATGGGTGCAAAAGAGAATTTATAAAAGGACACCTAAGATTGAATTAGGGACAGTGCACAGTGCATAGAAAACAGTTGATAGCGAAGAGTAGATAGTGCATAGCTGGCAGTTGACGGTATTCCCAACAATAAGACCCAGTAATGGCGATATACCTGTTCATATTTTTGTAAGTAGTTTTAATATAGTATTTTAGAATAAGTTGTAATAGTTCTGTAGTACGTAGCAAATGAATAAATTAAATCATTTAATATAAGGGTAGTTGTTTCTCTGGTGATCCCGGCGATAAGCACAGGGGGCTCCTTATCAGTTACAGCCCTAGGCGTAACAATATTGCAGAAAATATCGTTAATTAAAGATCTGACTGATATTTGAAATAGCTTGAAGGTATCTCTTTTAAACTGAAAATACGTAATCGTTCTTTGGACAACGTTGTCATATTATGTATTAGCTGTAGAAAGCGGTATATAATATTTACATTGTTACTATCGATTTTTGTGGTAATTAGAATATAGTCTACTATTTCATTGCGCCAGTGTTATGTAGTAGGTAGACCACTGGGCCTCGGTACGGAAGGCCGGGGGGTTCAAATCTCCGACTCAATGCCTGGCGGGCAGCCTACCCAGTCGTTTTAAATAATTGAATACCTACGTTCGAATAAACAAGGGGACATAATGCGGTTGTCTAACGTGTGATGCTCACCATGTGTCATTAATTTGGCACGCGACGACTGGGTGTGAGAGCACAAATACGGGAGCTCTGACCTTACGCCTTGCAGGCCACCTTCATGGGGTGTAGAGTTTCACCATTATTATACTATTCTATTAACAAATAATTTAATTGGTCTGGCAGAAATATTTATAACCTAGCGCTACTTAATATACAACCCCAATCACTGTACCTTATTATTGTACACAACTGCAGTAGGTATAACCGAAGAACATATACTAGTGTACTATATCGATATACTTATACAGAGTGGGCCAGCTAAATTGTTCCCCTTTAAAAGTTTAAGCAAGTCGACATATATAGAGCATTGCAATCAAAATTACTATTACACTTTACTTAAATGTTAAGCAGGATGTTTCCATATAAAGAGCAAGCTTTGCTGATTATTTTTTTTTCCCTGGAAATATGGATGCAGTCCGCTATTAATATACAGGGTGTTTCAGTTTTGAAAAATTAGGTTGCATCGAGCAATGAAAAGCCAAGTATCTCGAAAACGACCAACTTTAGCGGATTTTGTTAAGGGTACCTTCTGTTTAGAAAAGCACAGGAAATAAGATTCTAAAAAACCATAAGGCACACTGAGAAAAAAAGTTCTGGTCATTTTAATCCGTAAAGAGTACAGTTCAGAGCGCCATGTAGCGGCTACAACAAAACGGTGTCCATAATAGGCTTTCTCATACCAAAAAACACCCGTATACCAACTTTCAATGCTACACGTACACAAATTTTTACGATATTTAAAAAATCCTATTTTAAAACTTAATTGGAACAATCTGTATGTCGAAAACTAAGCATTTGCCGACCTATGTTTATATAAACTTTTTGTATTAATTTTAAAAATTCTATCGAGTGTTAAAGTCCTGCTACAAGAAACTGAAACGCCCTGCATAATAGGCGCTATCCAACTAGAAGACCACCACCTGCAGAAATATTTAAACGCATTGAAAATTTTTTAACAAACAAAGGCAAATATGTTAATTCCAAAAGCTGTAAGCGCAAAACGGTTACAAACATAGGCAAAATTAACTAGCGGTATGAGGCAATGAATGACCATTCCCATGTAACGCAAAGAGATCTAAGCGCAAATGTGGGCATTAGTAAAATTTTAGTTAGAAGAATTCTGAAAGTATGTATATATATTAGTTTTCACTGTAGTACGGTTGCATTAATAGAATGGTGCTTTTCTTGTTATATACTAATATAATTAATACTAGTAAATCGGTTAATTACTGCAGTAAGAGATCAACTTGGCAGAAAGTAACTATAATCAAATTCTATATTACACAACAGCTCATAATCTCGGTTATGTAATATTGTACTGGGTCAACCATTTTAAGGGAGGCAACTTAGTTGGCCCACTCTGTACATAGTAGTATAGCTATTTTATTTTTTGCTTCTTTAAATTTTGTACTATAACGCAAGTATGTATCGCTGGAATTCATGTGAATACAGGGTGTTCCAAACTACACGGCAGTATTCTAGGGCTAGGTTATCTGGGTG
Source organism: Limonius californicus (assembly GCA_014611495.1). NCBI lineage: Eukaryota > Metazoa > Arthropoda > Insecta > Coleoptera > Elateridae > Limonius > Limonius californicus. Next base: position 12,873 of record JABXWE010056644.1, on the reverse strand, counting down.
AAATTAAACAAACAAGTTTAGAAAATCATAATTATGTCCTAACCATGAGACTAATGAAGAGCGTGGGCCTATTAGGGATTATTCTGGCAACTGCATATTGCTTATTTGTTTTACAGATATCCGACTGAAGAAAGGCCTGAGGATGTGGTTTTTGCATGAAAGTGCATCAGCCCACTTATTTCTTATTTTTACTGGTTATTTAAATGCCACATACGGTAATCGATGTATTGGTGCTACCAAGGTTGGATGAAGATATATGTTTATATAGGATGTCCCAAAATTATAGGTGCAAACTTTGAGTGCGTATTTTACAACCAAAATTAAGAAAAAAAGTTTTTATAAACGTGTCTCCGGAAATGCTTCTTAGCGCAAATACAGCGACCAAAAGAAGGAACAATAAAATCACTCTTTTGCCGGTAACTCAGTCAGGGTTCGCACAAATAGTTTATACACAGTAACTTCACTTTTTCATGAAGTTTTATAAAAATTAGTGAACTAAGAGTGTCTCATCTGGCACAAGTCACACTTCATATTTTGGTTGATTTTTGTGAACGTACAGTACGAAATTCCTATTCGCCATCCAAAAATACATGAAAAAGGGACTCACGTTCTAAGTATTAATTTCAGTTAACAGTTTTCCAGGTAATTATACTTCTAAAATTTTATCCGTTTGTATAAAGTTTGTACATTATGTAGGAACACCTTGTATATATGTACTAAATCCTGAATCTGCATCTACGTTTTCAAAATGTTATTTTTAGAATAAATGGTTCTAAAAGCATACGCAACCCTTTGATGCAAAATGCACAGTTTAAAAGAAATAATTAACGCAGGAGAAAAGTAATCTAATAATAAATTTGTATATATACCAATTTCCGTTAATGAGAAATACTTAACGAGGGTATAGCGTATCTCGTCTTTGAAGTTGTCAAACGTTGAAGCGCAGTCGTTGAAGCGTAGTCAGAAGTTCTCAATATTTTTGAATTTTAGCATTATGTTTTGCGGAAATTATACATCTAAGATTAACATTTTCAGAATGTTGCGATATCATTTTACATATCAATTAACCTACAGAGACCACATGGGAGGTTTTTCTAACACCCCATATATTTTTGTGAAAGTACAAATACCAACTAAGAGGCCCAGAAATAAATTCATTTCATTTGAAATACACCGTACCTTCAAGATAATGTGTTCAACGTGATGATTTCGAAAACTGTAAACAAAACGAATTTACTATGTACGCACAAACAAATCTAATTAATTAAACTATTCTGTGCAAAAGCTCGAACCGATTGTTTCGTTTCCAAACTGCTGGTACTGTCGAAACTGGAAAGCCTGGATTGTCATTACGCTCACACCAGGCTTCGACTAGCTCAGCAAAACAATCCCGAAATTTATTCGGGTTTTGTATTTAATCTGAAACTGCTGTGTCTTGTGCTAGATAAGGGACAAGCTTGAGCGTACATATGCGACTTCTAGAGTAGTGACGAATTGGAATTGCTGATTTCATTTCTCGGGAGAGGACCTTCGAAAGCGGGAAAATCAATCTCGTTTCACGCAGCTCTTATCTTGCTTTCTGTAGATTTTCCTAGTCTTATAGCTCTTCCGTGATGAAAGGACTGTCATTTGTATTACTCAATCTTGAAAGTTTACTGTTAATAAGAAATCAAGTTTGTTTGTTAAAGAATAGTTTATTATTGTATATAAAGATAAGTTGAAGCCAACACTAATACAATACCTCTTAAAATTATCATAGCTAAATTTTACATACAGAAAGAAAAGTTTAAATGTTATTACAATTCCAAGAAACCTCCTAATCGTGGAAGCTATACAACACATTTAAGAACTTTGCGCTTATGAATAATTACAAAAGAGATTTTATCTACTTACATGCTCTGGAATTACTAACATACATACTTATAGACTGTTTTCTGTACGTCAGGCATTCTTATTATCAAAAATCTTGAAAATATTTAAAAAACTACCGTTAAAGGTAGACCGTTATGTACAACTTATCCGTCTCATTCTTTTTAAATTTAGGAATCCTTCCACTTAAAAAGTATTAACATGTCAGTGATTTAACTTTCCTGTATTTGAAATATTTTGCTGTTCCAAGCGTCCAGCAAATTTTTTAATAAACTCTACTAAATCAGTACTAGTAGGACCTTAAGGCAGCGGTTCCCAAAGTGTGTTCCGCAGAACCACATGGTTTCATGGAATCTCCAGGGGTTTCTACAAAAAACCTGGAGAATTGCGTAAGGCTCTGCCCCAAAGTCACGAGTAAGGGCAACCTTTTTGGAGGAACTGAGTAGGGAACTTTAAAAATAAATTTAGAGGATGTACAGTTGTACGTTGTATGTTGCCCGAATAGGAATTTAGCTTGCTTTCGTAAAGTATACTTTGGAAAAGCCAACTGAAAAAGATCTGTTTCTATGCGCACCTTTAGAGACCAAAGAGACCCATCCATGGGTTATATGCGTAAACACGATCTCAACTGGAACAAATGTATAAGGTTTTACAGCGATGATGGGAAAATTAGAAGGTACCGTGTCACGCATAAAAAATGTAGTACCAAATTGTACCAGTGATCAATGCGCCTTTTATAGAAAGCCTCTTGTGGGGAAAAACATTACATCAGACTTAAAGAAAATTCGTGATGAGGCTGTAAAAATTGTCATTGATTTGAAGTTTCGTTCATTACAGACAAGACTCTTCAAGAAACTATGCGCCGACATGGAAAGCCAGCACCGATTATTCTTTTTTATGCAGAAATAAGGCGACTTTTTTGACGAGCTCAATTTGTTTCTAATTGAGAAGAAGCTTTCTGCATCCGCAGACCAAGCCGGAATGTTGCGCGACGAAACATGGCTCATGAGATGCGCGTACCTGGCCAACTTCTTCGGAAAATTTAGTTAGTTCATTTTTGTAGGAAGAAACTACCACCATTTTGATAGTGAGCGACAAACTATCTTTTCTGAAACAAAAACTTCAGGTTTTGATGGCATATGAAGAAAACCTTCGAATATTTTCCTCTCTTGAAGTAGTTCCTCATTAAAAATGTGCTGGAAATCGATTCTTATGAGGAGAAGAACATCTATGAGCATTTAACGGAATTCACCTAATTAACGTATGCATACTTTGTAGACACCAACAGAAATATTGACTGGGTGCAGAACCCTTTTGTTAGCGGAAACAAGAAGCCTAAAATGTTTTTCGTCCTTAAATGTGAAGAACTCATTGAAATACAGTGCACATCCTCCTTAAAAATAAAATTTGAATCCCTTCCGTTCACTGAGTTTTGGCTGGAACTAAAGGGCGAATTCCACAAATTAGCTGAAGAAGTCATCAGAGTTCTTCTTCTATTTGTAACTATGTATCGGTGCGAAGCACGCTTCTCTACTTACACTTATACAAAAAATTCAGGAGTAGACTGAACGTTGCCCCGGATCTGCGCATTCAGCTGTCAGGCATTCAGCCCAACTTCAAAACTACCATCAGAAGCAACCTGTAACAGTTGCATTCCTCACATTTTACACAAAATGATATTTCTTTCTTTTCTGTATAGTTAGACTTACGTTCTACATTTTATTAATCAATTTGGTAAGGTACACCGAGCTTCGCTGGATTGAGAACTCTTTATAAAAATGTAGTGCAGATTAGGGGTTACATGAAAGCATGGAAGACTCTCAAGGATTCCTCGGCCGAAAACGTTTTGGAACAGCTACTATAAGAATTCCTTGTTTATATTTTAAAAATACTTTTTCATTCAAACATCAACTAACCACGCCTGCAAATTATAAAAATAAGTTTATTTTGAACTTATGACGTCGACGTTTGGTGTATATTAATTTAGGTTTAATTTCCGGACATCAACGCGGTCCATATAGTTTAATACCTACACCTGAATTATTGTAATGACAGAAGTCATCAGCTGGAGATCCCAAATTCGAGCTAATACAGGGTTAATCAGAAGTCGGCCTTAGATGAAGAATAATGTGGAACTACTTCTAACAATGTATACGAAACTCCGGGGTTTTGGGTTTCTGGAGCTTCAAAATGTGTATTTTGAAATTGCAATGGCGAAAATTATAGCAATAATATAATGTAAGTATGCGGACAAAAAAAACCAGATATAACATTTTCAGCAAAGCATTTCCCCACGCCTACTCTTTAGAAACAAAATAGTAAGTAATATGGAAGCTAGCCGGCCTCGGTGGTCTAGTGGTTAGCGTATTTGCCTTTAGATCCGAGGGACGCGGGATCGAACCTGGCCAAGGTCGGCGAGATTTTTCTAGCGGGGAAAAATCTGAAAATGCGCCTTCTGTCGGATAAGAAGTAAAGACGTAGGTCCCGTGCCACTACGATGTGTGACACGTTAGAAATCACTACTGGAGTTGGAATTACCACAGATAGGGAAAATTCTTAGTTAGGGTGTACAATGGGCCATATGGCCTAGTGCATAGAGATGCTTGGAAAACCGCGTCCTAGATCTCGCTCTTTCAAAGCAAGCAAGCAAACAAGCAATATAGAAGCTATAGCTAATAAACAAGTGGTATTTTTTGAATTGATGTAGTTTCTAATGTGGCAGAGGGAGCAGTTTTAAGTTACATAAATTAGGAGCAGTTGTAAAATATATATTATTGAATACAACTTCGTGAAATTACAGGTCTGACATAACATGCTTTCATTGCGTCCGTTCTTACGTTAATATTGAATAACAAGGCCTAAATTTGAATATCCTGTAGATATATATCTAATTATGCTATACTGAACACCTTCATAAGGAAGGATTTTTTGAGAAGAATGTTCACTATTTCCAGCATTATATGAACACCCTATTGGAATTTTTTGAATGTATATAGTTATCAATATTGCAGAGGGTGTGGTTTTAGTTACATAAGCACTTGTAAGGTATAAGTCATTTAACGAAAGTTTGTAAAATTACAGGTTGATATAAATAATACAGTTCTATTTCTCCCGTTCACGTGTTAATATTAAATAACCAGGTTTAAAACTGAATTCCCCTGTAGATATATATCTTCAAGTAACCTTAGATTAGTAAAATTATGTTATACAGAACACTTTCATAAAGAAAGATCTCTAATAATTCAGCTGATATTTCAAATCATAAGAAGAAAAAAAATTTCTGATAAGATACAATATTTCCAGCACATGTGAACCCGCTGGTTCTTTCACGCAAGAAACAATATAATTCAAGGTCAGCACCTGTTATATATTAATCACGTTCAACGAGATGAAGTAGCTTTCTTTACAAAGACCTTGTTCTTGACTTTAAGAATTACTCGACCATGACCAGCACTGTTTACAAACTTCCATCGTCAAGCTGTACGAAGAAATCTGTACCATTACCGGTATAGCACTTAGAAACCGAAGTTGTTGTAAAGTTGTATACGGTAGCGTACAGCAAACCGGTGAAGGATGAAGACCGTGCCATAATTGAACGCATCCACATTAGTTGCGCTCTACTGGAGCTGAGCTGCCAGGAGATCTTTCAGACGTCTTATTATACCGGTCTCACGTGTGTCTATGGTCTCAAACAACTTCTGTATCGACATTATTTCGTGTTTCTGTGTAAACTAATGAGAAAAAAACAGCAATAAATAGAAAATCTGCAAGTTGTTTTATAATATAATTCAACCGTTAAGGCACCGAGTTATCTAAAATAATTCCTAATCAGAACGTCTTCTGACTACTTCATCAAAAGTCTATTTCAAAAATTTGTATTAACACAGTGTTGTTCTAGTATGAAAATAGAGATATATGAAATGAAAAATCTTTATCATTTATGTAGTTTAGAAGCTGCATTTTTAGATAAATACAGCTTCAATTATTAACCAATTTACTTTAAATTTGGTATACAGGAAGGCACGAGTCTGATCTAGGGTACGACATATTTAATTAATTGATATTGGCCCGCAAAACACAATTTTAATTAAATTTTATTGAGGTTAGTATTAGAAAACTTCTCTTAATTATCAGTTTGTTACCATAATTTGTCATACCCTCTACTGAACTGATTACAAATCATCGTATTACTTTAAACTTTCATTTCATAAGTAAGATTACACTTGGCGCCAATTATTTAATAAAATTTTAATTAAAAGTGAAAGGTAGGTAAGTAGGAGATCGAATCAATTTAATTTTAATTGTGGTCAGTTTTAAACAATCGTTCAGAAATTATACATATTTTAAACAAATACATCATCGATTATTAAACAATTCAAATGCAATTTGGTATGTTGGGAGGCCCTAATCTAATATAGGGTCAGAAATATTTTATTATTTGGTAGTAGTTCATCCAACTCAGTTATATAAGTTGTACTGAAACTTGGTTGTGGACGCTTTTAAACAATAGTTTAAATATTGTATATTTAGTCAAAAACAGCTTCGATGGTTAAACTATTCAAATGAAAGTTGGTATGTTGGTATGAGACCGTACTGTAATTTTGGATCTAAAATATTTTTTGCTATCCGATAGTAGCTGATCCAATTTAGTCATACCAGATGCACTGAAACTTGGTTATGGTTAATGGTATTTTTTTCTATAGCTTATTAGAGTTGCTGAAATGTTTCCGTTATTTCAATTAAATAATCTATTATCTGTCACGTATAAATTCAAAAGCAAGAACAAACAGCTTGAATTTTTCAAAGTAGCCATGATTACATTCTTGTTTGATCGCATTGTAGATAAACATTATAGCATTTCAGTAGCAGTGACTGTATTTTGCATTTAAAACAATTATATTCATGTAGTATCTTGAGTTTGTCTGAGATCTCAACAGGTAATTCTTTATGCAATCCTTTTAAGTTTTATGCTACCCAGTGGTCGAAACTAATGATCAAAATATTATTTTGGGCATACAAATGTCTATAGGATTGCCTATTTACCTATTTTCAAATGTTTATAATTTGGCTAAGGTTGTTTTAATTAGATTTGATGGATTTTGATTACTCGCTCCTTTAAATAAAACTACTTTAAACGAAAGAACCAAACAGAAATAAGGACATGGGAATGATTTTTCTTTGTCGGACAGTTTATTCAAATTACTGATCGGCGACGTTTTTAAGCGACATCAAATTGAGCAATTTTGCTGATTTACATACAAAATTGCATCGCATATGCAGTTCCAAAAATTAACGTCTTCATCAAAATGGCAATTGTAAACTGGATACTGTTACTTTAATATTCACCAGCAACATGAAAACGGAAATTTTTGTTTCAAAAACCTTTACGATTTACGTCATTCGGGCTCGAATTAAAGTAAGATGAAAATATTTCTTAACTGTTTCATTCGAGCGTATAACAGAACCAAATCATATAATAATAGACTCGAAGTAATAGAACAAATTTAGAAAAATTAGATGATTGTTTGAAAAATGTACGTTAACGTTTAATTTGCTCTCTCAAGACGCCACAAAAAGAAGTCCGCGTTTATAGCTCCGCGTTGACACAATCAAAGTAAAATAATTATACTCAAGAGTGAAATAATTGACCCCATCCATTAAATAAAATAGAAATGCTTTAGTAATTGTCGATGCTAACTGCTGTGTGTAATGTGGGAAATTCTACAATAAAGAACCATAAAGTGTAATGTTTCTATTATTTGTCTTGGAGTAACTTTTTGCCAGATAAAGTAGCTCCTATTAACCAAGCGTCGAACGATTTAACCGTGAAAATATGTTCATCCAAGTATATAATAGTAATAAAGAGCAGCGTATAATTTCATGTCAATAAAATAATATACAAACTTGTTACGTAGTGGTTAACCGTTGACGTGACCGAAAGACGTGCTTCAGAGTGATAGATACTGCTACTTTAATTGCCCTATCATGAAATGATATGCGTCATACATGATCTAGATTAATAATAATTAACACCTTAACAGCCTTGTTCTGATTTCATATGATGATCACCGAACATATGTCAGGTGGAAAATTTGTCGACAACGGTTATATTTTTAATGGATTTCATTAAACCAGTTTAAGAAGTAAGTAATAACCAATTAATTATTTCTCAGATTAAAGAATTTTAAACCTGTTGTAATCAATTAACTAATTTACAAATAAAAATAATAAGTAATACGCAAAAATTAATAAAGCTTTACATGTTTTTATTTTTTGCATATCTGTAATGAAATGGGATGTACGAAAAACAAAGGTAATCGTAATTAAACAACAAAATAGTAGATAAACAATAATATTTCTCGCAAGGTAACGGCAAACCAGAGAAGTATTTTCCAGTAAACCTTTTTTGAAGTAGAAGTGTTTACACTCTCCGTTGTTAGGACTAAGCTGCGGGCCGTGTAAGTCTATGGCAGTTTGAAGCCGCAGTAAAGACACAAAAGAGAAGATTACTAAGACATAAAGTATTCAAAATGAAAGTCCAGATTTATATCAAGAAGAAATAACAAAAGTGTAATTTATTGAATTACAATCGCGTTTCTTAAGATAAGCTCAGATACAACCAGATTCCAGATATAACTAGTATTAAGTCACTGTTTATATTTGTATTGTTTGCTGCATTGTACACCCTATTAACAGCGATTCCAGAAACTACAAGCACAAATTAAAATACTTTTAACATTTCTAACTTTTATTTAGGAAATGTTTACCTCCATTTACCTTAAAATCTTATGGTAAAGATTATAATTCAAATAAAGACGAGTTTTTGGAATTTTCTGGGTTAATTTCATCGAGCCCCTTCCATCCAGTGTTGGATACATCAATTCTTCGCGCTCTTCTGTGCTTCTCCGCCATCCTAGTCCAGCTACTCTTTTTAGGTCATCTGCCTACCTTGTCTGTGGACGTCCCCTGCTTCTCTTTCCAGTCCAGGGTCTCCAATTTTGGATTTCTTTATTCCATCTTCCATCCGTTTGTCTCATTGTGTGTCCTGCCCATTGCCATTTTTGTGAAGCCGTGTGTTCTACCACATCTCTGACTTTGGTTCTCTGACGAATGCTTTCGTTTCTAACATGGTCTATTAACTTAATATTTAGCATCTGTCTCTCCATCGCCCTTTATGTCTTAGTTAATCTATCAAGTATACCTCTTGTTAATGTCCATGTTTCGGCTCCGTACGTCAGAACAGGTAACACACATTGATTATATACTAGTCTTCCTAGATACAACTGTATTTTTTCATTTCTCAAAATCTGATTTTGTCTGCCGAATGCTGACCAGCTCATTCTTATTCGCTTTTCTATTCCTGCTGTCAGGTTTTGTTTGTTTGGTTTTACTATTTGGCCTAGACTCTTGCACCTTTTCTATTGTTTCACCGTTTATTGTGATATCTCTGGTGTTCCCTTGGTTTGTCATTATCTTTGTTTGGTTTTTATTTAATTTTAAACCTACTTGTTTTGATTTTACATTGAGTTTCACCTACCATGGATTGAAGATCTTCCAAATTGTCTGTTATAATCACCCCATCGTCCGCATATCGTAAGTTATTGAGCTTTTTTCCATTTACTCTCCTTTGTGGTCCCAGTCTAGTGTCTTGAATATATCTTCTAGCGCCGTGATCAATAATTTTAGACTCATCGTGTCGCCTTGTCATTTTAAGATGTTCATATATCGATTAAATTAAGTTTGAATATCTGTGATCGACTCTGCTGTTTTGGACTGCCTTTTCTACTGCTCATAATTCGATGCTGTCGAACGCCTTTTCGTAGTCAATAAAGGCTAAGTATAATGGCGGTTATATTCCGTTGCTTTTTCTATAAACGTTGTTACAGTAAGAAGGTGATCACATGTTCTGTATCCTTTGCGGAATTCTGCTTGTTCGACAAGTTGATAAAATTCCAGCTTGTTATTATTTCGATTTATTATGATTTTGCTTAGTAGTTTGTATATTTGCGACAGGACTGAGATGGGGCGATACTTTTCTAGTTTTCTTTTATATCCTTTTTTGTATAGCAATACTGCTACAGGGTTGTTCCAGTATTTTGGGATTTTTCCTTCGCAGAGGCATTTATTTAACAGCGAATTTTAAAGTTTGCACTACAGGTTTCCCGCCCTCTTTCTTTAGTTCTTCTTCTTTAGTTATTCCATTTGCGCCGGGTGCTTCATTATTTTTCATGTTTCATAAGTTTGATATAATTTCGGCTTCCCTTATGTCTGGGATTTCTTCTGAGTTTATGTTTACTACTTTTCTTTTTAATTTTTCTTTGGTTTCTTCTGGAATTTATTCTTTTTGTTCATACAGCTCCTTGTAGAATTCTTCTGCTGTTTTCAATATTTGATCTCTGTCCCTTATTTCGCAGCAATTTTTATCTATTAGAACATTTAGGTGTTCTCTTCCTAATCTGGGTTAAATGTCTCAATTTGCCTCGATATTTTCCCGGTTAATAGCAGGCGATAGGAGTCTTTACCAATTGACTTTAGATGATTCTGAAATTTATTACTGCATGGTATGATGACCGCATGGAGCCCACTTTAAGATGTAGGTGTTGTAAATCTGTGGCAGTTTGAACCCCCAACACGGGCGCACTAGAGAAGATTACTAAGACATAAAGTATTCAAAATAAGAGCCCGGATTTCTATTTAAAAAGGTAACAAGCGTTGAACGTAATGAATTGCAATCGCGTTACTTAAGATGAGCTCAGATACAACGAGATTCCAAACACAACTAGTGTTTAGTATCTGTTTAGATTTATATATTGTATACTGTACTGTCTATCCTGTTAATAGCGATTAATTGTCCTAGATACTACAAGCTATAATTAAAATATTTTTAGTATTTCTAGCCTTCATTTTTCTAAAATATTTACCGCCATTTAATTAAAGTCACATGTTTAAGATTATAATTCAAATAAGGACTAGTTTCTGGAATGTTTTAAGTTGAATGTCTTAATTTGCATTGGTATTTACCTAGTTGATAGCAGGCGATAGAAGGCTTTACCAATTCACTTTAGATAATGCTGAAATTTATAACAGTTTACTGTATGGCGCTGTTTTTTGACGTAGTATTAGGTTGTTTAAAGTGTTATAGGTATCACCGTGCCGATTTAGACTTTTTTCGTGTTATACTTAATACATGGTATTTTTAAGATATAGGACTGTAAATATATTTTTTAAGTTTCGTGTAAGGGATGACCCCAGAAAATTTTTACAGTTTCTAAGGGCTCGCTGTTACCAAGATGGATTGCATTTCAATTCTAAATAACTCTGAAGCCTAGTGGTATATTGTAGTCCCTAACATCGGAATCATACGAAGCGAAATTATGCAAACAGATTGTATTGATCGATATATTATATGAGAAAAGATTATATGACCGATAGAAAACCAGTTATCATTGTATTTTTTTAGAATTTGTACAGGCTCAACTATAGAATTGATATTTACAGCAAAGTTAAAAGGCAACAAATAACAGACTAACAATAACATGAAGGGCAGTTATCACACCAACATGTTCAATATTGTTTAATCGCTTTTCTATTCTTTTCAAGTTGTTAATTGGTGATGTGCCAGATATTATTGGCAGCAACCCCAAATATTTTATTTTGTAGAATTTCAAGTCGGATTGGGTTGATATAGTCCCTCGCCCTGTCTGTGCACCGGTATTTATAAAAAATAATAGTGCATTTGTATTTTAAGGACGACTTCCTGTTGATGACTGGACAAATCAAGGCCTAATTTCGGTTTTCATTATGTGGTAACCCTTGCAAATCCAGTATCTAGGTACAGATCCACATATTTAATCACTTCAGCGTTGGTGTTTTACTGAATGGCGTGATCACTGATTTTGATTAGTGAGGATTGATTATTATGGTTTATAGTAAAAATCTTATCGTGCACTGGTTTATTGCCAAGTTCCATTGTTAAGACTGTTTACTTAGTACAAATGTAGTTTGTTAAAAGCTATTGAATTTAAAGGCTGGCAACACAATCAAGTGTCAACACTATTATGATGTTGCTGGGTATTTCTAGTTTGTGAAAACGGCAACATCAAGCTCTGTTTGAGGTAACCATTCAAAAAAAAGGTGACGAAAAAAAACAAAATATTGTATAACAGATTTTCCAAAATCTCGGCCGTAAATACAATAAATAACTTTGATTTATTGCTATTATACATAAATGGACATACAATTAAATAAATTTGAGGAGCTGCCTTAATAAACGTGCGGTCTCAATGAAAATGGCAACAACTTCTACTTTTTAAACTACAAAACTCCTATTTTTTCCCCGTTGCCAAGGAAACAGCATATAAACAACAACAAAAATAATGCGACCCGAACAAAATCAGCCAACCAGGGCCAAGCATTAAATGACCAATATTTAACAAATTCTTATAAATTGTAATAACTTTCTTATACATTATCTAACATCAAAAATGAAAACACCACTGTGTTGTACATTAATATATGAACATTTTGATACCTCACTTGGTATATGTATGAAAATGCTTTTAGAAATGCACAAATACTTTTACCATAAATTTTTAATAATTTCTTTAAATTAAATTAAATGTTTATCAAAATCACTAATAACTTCTTAACATACTCTAGCATATCACTATAAACATACTTTTCCAAAAGAAAAGCATAAAGCTCAAAAAGTTACAAATTAGCATGTACCTGCTTAAACTTGATAAAGAGCCTTTTTTGTAAAAAACACTGCAATATATATATATTATACGTTATATTATATATTATATATATATATATATTGTCATAAACGTTCAGGCCAAAGAAGTGGCCCCACGTTGACAGTGTCATTTTCTGACAAAGTTGATAAAAGGTCTACATTGGGACTGACATTATTAAATTAATTTTAAAATTTGACATTGACAGAAATATTTTATTTTGACAAATAATTTAATTACTCAGAATTTTGAAAAAATGTAAGAAACC
>JABXWE010056642.1:0-15806 GCA_014611495.1 Limonius californicus | reverse complement strand
AATTGAAACACCCAGTATATTATTACATTTTCTTCTAAATTAACCGCTTGTACAAAATTTTTACCAATTTTTTTACTATGTCCCTATAAAACTAATGAAACTAATTAGTTCTACTTTGGTAAAAAGTTTATGTTTGGTCTTCAATAGCTTGTAATTAAGACTTCAATTCAGAAAATCAAGTACAAGAGAAACATTTTTTTAAAGGCGTTATTACAAGTTATTTGAACATGTTATAGTATTTTTAAACTTAATTTTGTTAATTACTAATTGATAGAGAATTATTCTAATATCAAAAAATGGAAAGATGTTTCAAAGACTTAAAAAGACTTTGGTTTAGGCTCTTCTTGGACTTAGTATATAGTTCTGTTACGACTAATTTGCAAGTATTACACTAAAATTTTGAAAAAATATAAATTACTAATAAATTCTCTAATATTGTATTATAAATATGAACTTTAGATATATGCAACACTTTACATCAAACGAACGCTAATTTGGACTTTTAAAATTTGAAATAATATATAGGGTGTTCCATTTATAAATTTCTAGAAATTATACAGTTTATGAATACAAATCATGTCCAACTTCAATTGACAAAGTAGTTTTAAAAACTAAACATCAATAAACGCTTTCATTAAATTAGAACTAATCAGCGTCATTAATAAGGACATTACAATAAATATAATTAAAAGTGTATTCAAACAACTGAATAACACAGCTATTATAAGGTTAAGAACCCTACATTTAATCATCTTATAAAAATATAATAATGTACAGGGTGTTCCATTTAATAAAATAAATTGAATACAAATGTTTTCAGTATTGACTTTGTTTAATTACTTTACATGTTTATAAATGTTCTTTCTGTCTTTTCGTTTTTAACTTTGTATTACTAAAACCATTTTGAATTTTTGAAATTTAAGCCCTGAACGCATTTCATTTTTGCTATTTTTCATATTTTGTCAAATACATTTTAGATTCCAAAAATGCCTTACCTGTATCTACTTTTTCACTGCTTGCAGCACTGGAAAGACTCCGAACTTTATCCAACAAGGGGAAGAGTACTTGCCATAAAACGGCCTGCCACGTACTCTGTTTCAGAAGGCTCCCATGTGCAGATATGGTAGAAAACAAAGTCTGTCCTGCAGATTTTCTAACAGCAGGTCGGGGGTCAACGCACAAGTCTCCCAGTCTGGCATAAAGGCACATCCACAGTTTATCAAAGCTAGGCATGTTGAGTGTACCAGGGAAATCAGGAAATACTGAGACATCTTCGCTTAATGTTTGGCTCAATTTGGCTTGGTTTTGGTGAAAGTAATCTGATATGTTCCACTGCAGAACAATAAAATTATTTAGTCATAAACACAATAGTAAAATAATTGTTGGTTACCATCAATCCAACAGCTGTTAATGAAATATTTAATTCCTGTGTCTGTGAACCGAATTTTGCAACAGTGTCAACACACAGTGGTAAGCATCTCCATGGCATTACAGGCAGGAAATCCGTAATAACAAGTTGTAGACATTGAAATGCAATTCTAATTAAATTTTCACTATAATATAAACAACTTTAGTTAGTACAACTGGAGTAAGATAATATACAAATTTGGAAAAGGAAAACAGTTTCAGTTGTATTTACCCATGATGATCAGATACTGCTCCTATTATTCCTAAAACTAAAGGCCATCCATGTGAAAGGGTTTCACCAGCACCATGTAAAATTTGTAGAACACATTCCAACTGCCTTTGTCGAACATCACCGTGAGGAACTGAGGACAGCTCTGCTAGAGGTCCCAGGAGCAAAGTTTGCAGTTTTTGGTTTTCTCGTAAGGGTACTGTATACTTGTGTTGCAAAGCAGCCTTAACAAGGTATGTAACAGCTTCCACACCCCACTCCCGCATTCGAATGTGTGGATGATGACATACTTCCAACAAGTGATTAGTCAAAGGGCGCCATAGCACTTCAATACGAGACATATTCACCAGACCAGTCTCCAGGAGCTTAGCGACAGCAAATAATGACGGTTCCTAAAAAAATATCAAAAATAGTCTATTTTCTTCAATTTGATAACAAATAAACCTTACTCGATTTGAGTAAGCTAGTTCCATAGCTTCCTGTGATAATTTGCAAAGGGCATTGATTAAGTGATGCAGAGCAACATCATCTAAATACTGACTGGATTCGAACAGCCTACTTAGCATCGTTGAAAGCACGGGCAAATCAGCCATAACTGCTGTTGTTATTACAGCATTAGAATCAGCTGTTGTACGTCCTGCTTTAAGACTGCCACCAGTAGATGGTTTCAGACCTAATATCCAAACCAGATGCTGAAGGGTAGTTAACACTAAATGCCATGATGTTCCCAGGATGCTTCCATAACAGTGAGCTAAATTTAGCAAAGCCCTCATTGACTGGAGATTTTTAGCTGTTAACATAACAGGTCCTTGCTGTGTACCTAATAAACAGGAAATATTTCGATGAAAAAAGCAGGCATCTCTAACAACTAACATAGTTCCAGTTAAATCCTTACCAACAGGTAATGAAGATGTTGGCAATGGTGTCCCTACAGCCACCACCTGCTGCCGGTAATCAGTTTCACCATATGGTGTAATGTACTGGGAATGTAAATCTTGATTATCAGTCCTTTGAACTAAAAATTTTAGAATACGCATAAGAAGCTTTAATGACTACAACAGCAGCACTATATCAAATTCAGGATGTTTGGGAAGAATCCTACTTACTTCGTAAATTCACTCCTGGTGTAACAGTGTTCAGCACTGTAAGTGCATAATGAGGCGGCAGTGAAGACTTACAAATAGCAGTAATAAATGCATCTCTTGGTGTATGCAGATCCAACATGCCACAGAGAGAAGCGTATGTTTGTACTGCCTTTAAAACATTTTCTGTAATTGATTCGTCAGTGCTAGCTTCAATCAACGGGCTCAGTGCAGCTAATAACCCACACCAACTGGAATTTATCAGTTGGCAGTGCAAATCTTTATCACACTCAGTCGAAACAAATGTTACTGTCTGTCCATCAGTCTGCTGTTGTGGAACAATTGTTATATGTAAAGATCTTATTATCTCCAACAGACAGGCATATGCAATTGATATACCATAACCATCTGGAATTATGGGAGGTTCAATTTTGTCCAACATTTCCAAACTGTAAATAAGAAGCTTTTGGTTAGGTAAATTAGACAAGTTGAAGAGATGTTCTAGTACTTGTGTTAGTTTGGTAATAAAATTACTCAGCTAAACATGAAATATACATCTCACAAAGAATCAAAATAAATGGGACAATTAAAGATGTACTGATGGATAAGGAAAACACAATATAGATTGCCTAGATTTACTGAATCAATGCTATTTCTACAATCATAAAACTACCACTGTAGAGTGACTTCCTTCACATGGTTGTGAAGAGTAGGCAGATTGTCAGCACCAGTAACAGATGAGAAGACAACCTAAAGACATACAGAAGAGGTAGTCTAGTGAGCACAGTATCAATAATATACAAGAAGAGAACGTGAAGTACACCATCAGGCAGACTTAGGGCTAGAAATTCTAGACAAAAAGTCTACAAAGGCAGTCCAGTGGATATATTATCATTAATAGATGAGAAGAGGATCTGGAGGCCATTGTCAAACGAACCTCAGGTCAAAAACTCTAGGAAAAATGTCTACAGACAGTCAAGCTATCCCAGCAGTAGTAACAGACCAATGGTGAGCCTGGAAGATATAGCTACACATTATTGCAATTCTGAAACCCCCAAGAGAAAAGTCTGCAGAGGCGGTTTAGTATGCACAGCATCAATAATAAAGTAGAACAGGAAAACTCTACGTTAGAAACTCCAGAAGATAAGTCTGTAGAGACACTTCTGCAAGTATGGCTTTCGTGAGAGATTTAGAAGAGCACCTGAAGGTTGTTTTCAGGTGAACCAGGGTCAGAAATTCCAGGAAGAAGATCTATGGATAGTTAAGTTAGCCCAGCACTAGTAATAGAAAAATAGTGGGTCTGAAAGGGATGATCTAAGTGACAGCAATTCTGAAACATCCAGTGGAAAAGTCCGCAGAGGTGGTTTAAAATGCACAGTTCCAATAATAAAGTAGAACAGAACTTAATCAGGAAAACTCTAGGTTAGAAACTCTAGAAATAAGTCTGCAGAAACAGTTCTGCAAGTATGGTTTTTGTAAGAGATTTAGGAGAGCACCTGGAGGTTGTTTTCAGGTGAACCAGGGTCAGAAATTCCAGGAAGAAGATCTGTGGATAGTTAAGTCAGCCCAGCACTAGTAACAGAAAAATAGTGGGTCTGAAAGGGGTGAGCTAGGCGACAGCAAATCTGAAACATCCAGTGGAAAAGTCCGCAGAGGTGGTTTAAAATGCACAGTTCCAATAATAAAGTAGAACAGAACTTAATCAGGAAAACTCTAGGTTAGAAACTCCAGAAGATAAGTCTGCAGAAACAGTTCTGCAAGTATGATTTTAGTAAGAGATTTAGAAGAGCACCTGGAGGTTGTTTTCAGGTGAATCAGGGTCAGAAATTCCAGGAAGAAAGTCTATGGATAGTTAAGTTAGCCCAGCACTAGTAACAGAAAAATAGTGGGTCTGAAGGGGATGATCTAAGTGACAGCAATTCTGAAACATCCAGTGGAAAAGTCTGCAGAGGTAGTTTAAAATGCACAGTTCCAATAATAAAGTAGAACTGGATCTAGAGGGCATCATCTAGGGAACGGTGAGTCAGAAATTTCAAAAGAAAAGTCTAGTTTCTGGGAGAAAATCTGCAGACTCAAGCTGTCCCAGCAGTAGTAACAGATGAAAAGTGTGCCTAGAAGATTTTAATGCCGAAATATCTAAAAAGAAATCTTGCAGTGACGAACCACCTCTGCGGCTTGGAGCAAGCTCAGCATCAACAATAAATCAGAACAAGATCTGGAGTGTGTCATTAAGGGAACCTCAGGTAAGAAACTAAGAAAAAACTTAGCAGAGGTAGTTCAGCAAACAGTGCATCATTGAGAAGGGGTCCTGGAAGGTGTTGTAAAGGAAACCCTGGTTCAGAAACTTCAGAGAGAAAATCTGCAGACAATCAGGTCGTCTCAATGCTAGATATGCTACACGGGCAAGTGTACAAGCAGAAAAAAAAAACAAAAAAATGGTAACCTGAACGGAAATTTATAAATCTAAAATAGAGACAACTCTTGTCAGTCTTTACACTGGAATTTAAGTTTATTACAATTTAAAATTGTGCGTTCAATGGAAGTCTGAGACTTCTTAGTTTATTCGGCTTCTGTTCAATATTAAAGGTGAAGTTAATTGAAAATGCATATAATTAATTAATAATCATTACAGTTCATTCAAATTCACAAGCTGCAATACGGTTTCACTTTTTCAACAGAATATTGGTGAACGTTTTTCTGATCATAGGAAATGTTTTAACATATCAAGTGAACCGTGCTATAAATGCATGTTACTAAATATTGATTCATATAACATCAGTTATAAAATTAATAATTAATATGATCATCATCTATGATACAATATTGGCTCAAGCATTTATAACCTGCAATTACTGATTGTTTTTTCAACCTTGAAAAAGTAATAAACAAACACAATTATATGGCACCACTAAAAATGAATGACTTTTGAGTCACTAACAGTAAACTATTTCTTTTTTATGAAGTCACTACAACAGGTATATCAAGTAATAGCACCAATTAAGCCATGTTTAATCAACAATGCTTTTATTTTTATCCTTCCAGCTGTGTAGTTTTATTTACAACTACTCTATTAATCCCTTATATGTGGTTTATTTTGAATATTTTTGGCACGTTATATTTTTCTTTGTAGATGTTTTTCAAGAAAAAAAACTTGTAAGGTATCGCTGTAAGGGTGCAACATTCTGCTAAACACAGTACTTTATTGTTATTTGAAAAAGTCATTAAAACACTTTGGTCATACACCTATTCATTCAGTCGCTATTCTAATTACTGCACATTTTTATTTATATTTCACTGCTATTTTTATTTATGGCATCTGTGATTTTGTTTAAACAGAAGAATGCAAAATAATTAAAAATATGTAATAGAATTATTTTGAAACTGAAATTGTTTTCTACACAAAAACTGAAAAAGTAGTGTTCTACGCAGTTAAACTGAAAGTGCCATAAAAAAACTAAATTTTCAAAATAATCATAACAGCATCACTATTTAATCAACTAAATTTACAAATAAAAAACTTAGCAATGGTGGACAAGCTAATATTTGTAAAATTAATTTTTATTTTATGCTGAAGATTCATTTAAAAGTAGAAACATATATGTACTATATTTAAAACATAGTTTATCATTTCACATAATAACCAGTTCTGAAGAGTGAGAACGATCACAAAGAACTTCAATAGCTTTTATTAAATTTAAGATGGCAACTCATTCATCAATGAAACTTTAGTTAGTAATTACTAAAACACATGCAAAAATAATTATGTACTTACTATGAAGATTTAGTTGAACCAGTTGGAAAGGTAATAACCACAGGTAACCAAACACCTCTTGAAAAGAAACCGGGCTGTGGAGAGACACCTGGTCCAGTAGGCATTCCACCAGCTAGAAACACGGGCGGTTGACCTTGCGTTATTGGAACTAAAAAACAGAACATTATTATAACTATATTTTTTTCACTAGAAGGCACTTACTTGTAGTAGCGCTCTGAAGCTGAGGATTAACAAAAAGAGACTGTACATAAGCACCTAAAGAGTTAACAATATCTTGAAAAATACTAGTTGTGTGTTTTTTGAGATCATAACATTCACAAAATGAATTCAAAAGCTCTGGTTGGATAGTCATCTTATGTAAAACTTCAAGAGCCAATGAACGCTGCCAGGTAGGTTTGTCGGGGTCTAAGAATTTTACGATTAGAGAAAGAAATATTTCACATTCTGTTACCTACAAAAACAAATTTTATTAAATCTTTCAAGTGTTGTAATTATTAACAACTTACCAATAAACTATGGTATTTTTGAATTAAAATTGATACAACACGGAGCAACCTCATGCTAATTGGAAAATAGGGTTTGTCAAAAGGAGTAGCTTGTTGTATACTGGCAGGAATGGTATTACGATATTTTATATTTGGAGAAAATAATTTGATCACTAGGGCACAAACACGTTCTTTCAGCAAGAAGCTAAATTCTGCATTCTAAAATAATTATACATTAAGATACACCTTTTTTTTAAACAAACTTATATACCTTAAAGAAGACAACAGAAAACTGTGTAAGAACGGATTCTAATAATTCCAAACCAAAAGTTCTGGTCATTTCAGTCATTCCAATTAACCAGTATGGCTGATCTGCATTAACCAACTGAACCAGATCTTGAAACAATAAATAAGCATCAGCTGCACAAGGAGGTAATCCCTTAGGAGCAACTCCACTTGGAGTTTTGAGATCTTCAAGATTTACTTGTCGTGGCAAAGGAGGATTTTCAGATGAAGATATTTGTTCATCTTCCGCAATTACTCTTTCAAAAACCAGGTTGACTAGCTGGCGTACAGTAGCTCCAGCTGTATTAATAGTTGTCGAATTTTTAGTAAAATGTAGTCGAAAACACAGAACTAGAGTCTGAAATAAATAGCCATTAAATTGTAAAAAAATTCGAAGGTTTGAATCGAATACCCTGGCCAAAGTTTCTCCATGAACAACTGTGTTTGTAGTCAGAAGTAGCGTTACAGACTGGAGAATTTTTACTTCTTCAATTCCCGATTCCATTAAACTCCATAATGTGTCAGTGATGTATCTGGCCCCTTTTTGATCCACCACTTGTTGAGTTATCAGTTTTTGTATGATCGGCAGACAACACTATAAAAATAAGATTACTATATAATAATCTGACTAAAATAAAAACAATCAAATTGTATTGTTCATCAGATAGCACATTTTAATTATTAAAGTTCTGGACTGTGATACCACCAAATTATAGAAATTTTAGTGTGCCATCATCAAAAGATCTGATCAAAACTTATGAACGGAGCATAACTGAAGTAATAAAATAACAGCAATAACTCCGTATTGAGGTAAAGTAATATAAAAAATACTACTACTATCACCTTACACCTTAGGGTAAAAGGTTTTCCGATTATATATATACTACTACTATACAATTGAGGATAGTGATAAATACTACAGAATTATAGAAATTTTAATGTGTACAATGATGATAACAACTCAAAATAAAAATCATAAAAGAAACACAAATGAAATACAAGGAAAATACATAATGAATTAATAACAGAATAAAATAATACGAGATACAGAATAAGAGGACTAGAGATCATAAAATATTTGGGGCATGATGGAACCGTTGGGTTGATTAATGAAACTATGAGTTGCACTCAATTCCAGACAAATGTGCCCTGCACTGATTACGAATTTGTAGCAACTGATAACAAATTTCGTAACAGTTTGTTCGGTTGATTTGGTATTTAATATAACACAATTGGTTAACTGTTATTAGGAATTAATTACAAGCTTTACTGTACTATCATTTAAATCATTTTACAATCTTTACAACCATGAACTACTGACATTTCAAATTATTGGACCCTAGCCGCCAAGCTTTTGATTTATTATGATGCTTGAAACACATATTAATTTTGTTTTAAAACTAAATCTAAATACTGAATCTTACAATAACAAAGCTTGCATGCATACCTTTATAAGTTTAATATCCTTAGATTCACAACCCTGTACGAGAGGATACATAATCTGGTTGATGGTGTAATATATGGAGCTCTGCGGAGTCGATGAGGCATTTCGTAGTTTAATAATTGCTTCTTCACAAGACTAAAAGTTGTAAATATGTATGTCAAAATCAAAACATACCTTGTGATGATCATGTTTACCTCCTTAATTTGAGGATATTTTTTCTTGGTTTCAAGAGACAGATTCTTGAAATCATTCTGCAAAGACTCCACGAACGCTTGTGAAATATCAATACCCGCTGCAGCACTTTCAAATGCCATTTTTATTCATTTGAAAAACACATACACATACTATTTAGCAGTATACACGTAATACTATTTATTAGAAGCTGAGCTGGCACCTCATAAATCAATTTTTTTTGATCAATCTCCTTAAGTAAACAGAAAATATGTCACAGTTTTCTCATTGTTTTTACGCGAAAGTGCATAATATTATTGTGCATTATGTACAATGATCATAAGACTATTAACCACGTACTTTTTTAATCACTGGGCAACTTCTTCTATCATTTTTGATTAATTGACGTACAGCAGCGCCTCACGCGAAGTTAGTTATAAACCGCACCTCGGCCAGTGGCGTATCCTAGAAAATTTATTCATAGAAGGGAAACGTAATAGGAGTTTTAAAAAGATGAAAGCTATTAAAAACAATCTAAACATGATTACTTTTTAGCTTCAGTTTTATTAGCAGTAATATTGACTTTTTTATCGCTTTTCTTAATTTTATTACAAATTTTTAGTGTGCACCTGTATTTTCGTTCAATTTTTAAAATTATCACTTTTGACGTAATAAAACAAACTAAATATCGCCAACAAACATAACATTAGTTACCTAGTATGTAGAACGGATATTACACTAAATGCATAGCAGTTTGTAGGTAAATTGCATCAATTGCAAATAAATGACGCTGATAAATTTCTGCGTATTCTGCAAATTTAATTGCAAATTTTGTTATTTCATAAATATTTCGGCTTATTCTTCATAATTTTAAAGTTCATGGTTCTCTTGATTAGTAAATACATACTAGCGTATTTGGGCCTTCTTAACATACTGAATAACAGTGTTGTGATGTACCTAAGTACTTTCTTTGTACCTAAATACCTAATGAGGTGCTTATTATCGAAAGTACCTTCACCTGTACCTAGTTCCCTTTTTAAAAGTACCTTTGTACCTAAGTACCTAAACAAAATAGATAAGTACATACTTATATATTATTTGCTTAAATTTTTTTCCAATTTTAACGAATCAAAATTTCTACCGTTTTTTAGTTGATCCATTTGACAAAATGTATAATTTTTATGATCACTGATTAGTCGGAACAAAAATAAAGTATTCTAAAAAACAAAGCAATTGCTGGATGGCTTACACACCTTCACAAGCGTTAAAAATTTGTAGCCGTGCCGCCGCCATAAATAAAGCCAGCGGCGCGCCGCCCCCGCATTCCTAGTCTGTATTTGGCAAAATCAAATTTTCATTGTTTTAGAGTTTAGTTCTAAAACGTTTTTATATAATCTAATATATTAAAACAGAAAATAACAGTGACCAATATTAATACATTTTAAATGTAAACAGAAATCAAGTAGTAAAGCTATAAGTAGGTTAAAAGAACTTGCAAAAAATTGCTCAAACCTATCTTCATTTTTCATTTATTCTTCTACCCCCCCCCTACTTCAGGCGAGTGCGGGCATCCCTTACATACAAATAATTCATGTAACATACACCCTTAACTTAACTAAGTGAAATACAGCCCCCTCAGCCGGAGTTCGAACACGCGGCCGATCGGTCACATTTCACTGTGACCTCGAGTGACGGCGCGTATTCTAGCTGGTCCACCGAGGTCCCTTGCTCAAACCTATCTGTTGTTGGGACATATTTTAGATAACCCCATGCTTTCCTAGGGTTTATGAAATTACGCCGAATGTCCAAAACGCTGACACTATATTTCGGATGCCCAAAACGACAACAAGACCCATCATGCTGACTGCTGTTCGCAAACCATTTTGCCGGTTACGACCAAAACACCAACCACTGTTAAATGACGCCACAGAGGTTAATAACTTAGCGTCGAAGACGAAAACGGCCGAACCTTGTATGTCCATTAATATTATTGTTTCGTAACAAACACTTGTCAAATCAGGCCAAAACGCCAAACCGTGATTATGACCAAAACGTCGAATTGTCGTAAGCAACATTTTGCCGACTCCGACCATAACGTCAAAATAAAATTAGGACCAAAACGACGACCATGTCCAAAACGCTGACAGCAGAATATGATTAAATCGGCGAACTCCCGTAGCGGACACTTGGTCGACCGCAACCAAAACGGCGATATACGTAACTGTGTATAATTTAATAATGTGCATTCAAATTCACATTGTCAGGTAGGATAGAAAAAAACACATTAATACGTTTTTAGTATCAAATATTCAGGACGACACTACTATTAAGAGATCAAAAATACTGCTATTAGACAGACTTATAAACCGTGCTGGGTACCGTTTGTAGTAATTACGTAAAGCGCTGTTTTGTTTATTCAGCTTCCTTTTGTAAGTAATACGGTTGACAATTTTTCTGTTTCCTGATATATATTATTTATTATTAAATTCCTCTTCGCACTAATAATTATAAATTGGCCAAAATATTTTTTTGTGTACAAGAATAGTTGAATATTAAATAAAAAATATCTGACAGAACGTAATTTTGGAAGGGATTTTTTTGCAAAATTCGGTAATGTGCCTTTTTTATACGAGTACACTACCCGACACGTGCTTACCTAAAAGAATAAAATGCTGTTATTACTTGAAAACCTCTTATTGACGACACATTTATTTAATGTAACTATGTGGAAATTATTTAGTATTTTCCAGATCTGTTTTGGACATGGTCGGTGTTTTGGTCTTAAAACAAAATGAATTAGATAAAAAAATTGATGTACTTGAAGATTATAGATAACTTGAAATTACTAAAAAAATTCTAGTAGATTGGAAACTATTTGACAAAAAAATATTTTCGGCTGTTTCAAATTTTATTAATTAGAGACGCAAATTTTTCAGCAAATTATTATTCTTTTATATGCGTTTTACTATTAAATACAATAACAAATATATTGAAACGCAATTTCTAAATCGACATGCCTACGCCACTGGTTAACCACTATCAAAAAATCATTTGTGCAATTCAGGAAGTATACAAGGGGTAGGTTCACATGGAATACTATAATAATAACACTTATATAAAGGGTATTTAATTAATATAGCTTTAAATACTAACAGTGAAGTAGCGCGTAAGTAGATCACAATAATAATATGTAGTAAAATTTAATTTATGGTAAATTTTTTACATGACTTGCTCCTGTTGTGTGCAAAAAGGTCTTAATTATCCTGTTCTAGCTGATACAATTTATGGACAGCTCGTGTAGCAATATAAATTCAATGAAAATGTAATAGTAGATAAGATAAATTGTTTAAACTGAGTCATAATGTTAAGTATCAAGGAGAAAATGAATAACAACTATGATCGAACACAATGTGATCAGACGAGTGTGGTGAATTTTAATTATCAAACCCCCAGAGGGTTATAGTTGTTTAGTTTTGCTTTGGTTAAAATATCGCCCAAGTTGAATAATTGAATTGCAAGGTGTAAATGTAGTGTGGCTGGTAACATAACCTAACAAATTGCATATTTTGTACATGTCGAACACAAGCAGATTTTGGAAAATAGGTGTTCTTTTATTTGTATATTTCTTTGGTAGTCGTGAAGGAATTTTACTTTAGTTGTTTTTCTATTTCCAGGAATTCCTGTGATTTTCGTGAGATGTGCTTCTCAATTCAGTGAATACTACATCAATGAATATTTTGATTGACAGCCAGTTGCCTTCTATAAATGGTGTATCTACTAAAAGAACTGTTAAAATTTGCAAGTGTAGTGAAATTTGCGAAGTCTTCAACCAATGTAAATATTGCTTCTATGGCTTTACACATACCGATTGAAAATGCTGAAGCTGAATTGGTTGCCATCGACTTGCTAAAAAATGGACAGATTATAGCTGTGCCTACTGATACAGTGTATGGATTGGCTTGTTGCGCAACTGACGTAGATGCAATTTACAAGCTATATTTAATTAAAGCTCGTAACGAGAATAAGCCTTTAGCAATATGTGTAGGCAAAGTGAGTGACGTTCAAAGGTGGGCTGTAGTGGACCATTTGCCTAAAGGTTTGCTCTCAGCCTTGCTACCAGGCCCTGTAACATTAGTTTTGCATTGTGCTAATAAATTAGACCAGTCTTTAAGCTCATATGGTAAAGTAGGTATTCGTATACCAGACTACTCGTTCATACGCAACGTTGCTAATGGCTTAAACTGCCCCATTGCTCTTACCAGCGCTAATATTAGCAGTGAACCCAGTTCTGTTAGAATAGAAGAATTTAAGCCGTTGTGGGATCAAATTTCTGGGGTCTTTGATGGCGGAGTTCTAGGAATTGACGATTCTAATCGTGGTGCTTCTACAGTTGTTGACTTATGTGACCCTGGATCTTATAAAATCATGAGAGAGGGAATTGCCGGACAAGAAACCAGTGATATTTTAAAAAAGTACGGGCTTAAATCGTTATAAATAATGTGATTTCGATTTTTAAATACTAGTTGAAAGTGATTACGATGCATAAATTAATTAGAAGTGTTAGAGCTGCGACAGGCAGTAAGGAGACTTTAATAAAAAATTCAATTACAACACAACTCTCAAACAGTGTTAAAGAAATACAGTTATACACCATGGATGAAACCATATCTAACGATTCACTTCAAATGAGTGAAGCTGAAAGCACATTGTGTGCTGTAATCGAAGCTATGTTGTTACATGGCCTTAAGGATTCTTTAGTCCATCGAGCCCGGCGAGCTATTGCCGATGTTGATGAACGACCTGAACCTAGCTTTTGGGCACCATTGCTTGTAATTTCACATCGACAAATTATAGATCAGGTAAATTATATTTATTTTCTGTTTTTGAAAATATGAATTAAGATGCTTCTTTCAAATCTTTCTTCTATTTTGTTAAGTAAAATTTTAATATTTTTCCTATATCAGGTCCTGTAAATTGTAATAAACTGCGTATAATATTTTTATATATTTTATGAATACATATAATGAAATTTGATTTATTGCGGCTTTGTGGAAGGTTGCATGTAATTAGAGGATAAATTTGTAAAACATCGCGCAGTATGAATGTGACACCGTTTTCCTTTTTATTAGTCCAAGCACTATTGATAAAACCGCTTAATATTTATAGTTTCTATTTAGAAATATGTGCAATAAATTATTAGTATATGAAATATGTGATATTAGAAATGAGTTTGATATATGAAATTAATTTCTCATTTCTAGAAGGAAAATTATATATTTTAAATTAGAAAACCTAAAGTTGAAGAATTAAAATAGTATATGTATGTATAAAATCTTCAGGTTTAATTTGGCGTTTGATTTTGAGTAGGGTATTTTTTTTTTATTTGAGTAATTCATGCCATTAGCCATTGCGATTATTAGCGTAATTGTTCTGTACAATAGTTACATTAGTTTATATACATTGATTGATTATTTCTAGGATTTACATTTCATTGATTTACATTTTGTCTTAAATTTATATTTTGTAAAAAGTTCACTAGTTTTTGCAGCGTATCATCAGAACCTTGTAGTGCTTCTGTTAGAGTTTTGGGGATTTGATTTGCACATCTTTGAGCTTCATACTTCGGGCAGTCTATGATGATGTGTTTGACATTTAATTGGGTTTCGCACAAATCACATACAGGTTGTGGATTTTTTTTATTAGGTAGCTATGGGTATATCGCGTATGCCCTACTCTTAATCTTGTTATTAAGATTTGGCGTTACTGTTATTCCATGCATGCCAATTGTTGCAAATCTTTTGTTGGCCGTTGGGGGACATATGAAGTGAAGCTATAATTTTTAGATCTCTGTTTTTACGTGTACCATTAAATTTGTTCTTTTAGGTAAATTTAATGTAAAAATATCTATGGCGGCAATTGCAGCAAATACTTTTAAATTATTTATGATGATTCTTTTAAAACTTGGGTTAGAAAAATATGGAGGACTATTATTAAAACTAAGTAATAAATCTTTATTAAAATATATATTAATGCAAATTTTATCCAGGTTTAAAAAAGTTGCTTAGTCGCTGCTATTATTACATTATAGTACATTATAAAAAAATGTTTCAGATCATACAAAATCACTTCAAAAAAAAAGATTATTGTGACAATCTGTGTACTATTTTGTTATCATAATTTAGAGTTTTGCAAGATAACTTGAGCCTCCTTAATCTCATTCCGATTTTGTGGCACTTAACTTTAAAAGTAATGATGATATATGTCCATTGTAAAATCAGTTTGTGTGTAAGAATGCCATTTACTCAATTATAATGGATTTCTTCTCCAAACATTTCGCCTAATTATTAAGCTGCTTTAAACAAACTGACCAAGCTTCTAATTCGGAAGTAAAGCAATTTAAAAACACAACTTCGTGAATTACCTATTTTCTTTTTTTAATATCTATTTTAGTTAATGTGTCCAAACAAGTTATTGCTTTTATTTTATTTGATATCCCACCTGTAATCATATTGCCCAATTTGAATCATCACTATCATTGAGTGCTGCAGATGTGCTTTAAACATATTAGTACTGTGAAGAGGTATATTACTAATTTAAATGGCATGTGTAATGTGGTACTTAATGTGTTTTTTATATAACAGAAATATGTTCCAAGTTTTAATGGATAACAACAAATTGCTCACAGGAAAATAGTTTTCCACATATGTATTTTAGTTTTTTTTTGTGTGAAGTCCTCTTTTTAAATATACAGGGTGTTCCTAAATATCATGTACATACGGAAGGAGGTAATTCTTTGGCTTATTTCATGACTAAAAGTTCATATAAACATAGGTCCGCAAACGCTTCGTTACTGATCTACAGGGTATTGAAATTTCAAGATTTTTTACTTTTTTCTTTATTGCTCCTGCAGTTTTTGAAATATTTAGCTCAA
>JABXWE010056641.1:0-11886 GCA_014611495.1 Limonius californicus | reverse complement strand
TAAAACAAATGGCAGTTTTTTGTTTTGTTGATATGACAGTTGTTGACGTTCACCTTATTTTACTGGTATCATTTCTTTATTTCTTTCTTTATTTTCCGGCAAAGACTGTTACACATATTAAAATTACTGGTTTATCATATACACGAGGAGTATTCAAATTCCTACAGAAATGTTCAAATTATAACCAAAACTGAAGACAATTCCAAAAATTACGTTAATTAGAGGTAGACCGTACCTCTTGTTAACATACATATTATTAATTATTAAAGTTATGTTCATTGCAGTGTGGGACAGCGCATAATAATCAAATTTCGACTGAAATTCTTACAAGCTGCCAGCACAATACGGCCAGTAATATCTTTCCTAATGTCGGGTACTTGAGTGGTCGAAATCATTAAGACATGGAAAAATTCTTGTAGAAAATGAGCCTCATGTACAACGAGCTGCAACTTCTGTTAATCATCAAATGAAGAAAAAGTTAATGAGCTTTATTTACCAGAACAGGCGGGTAACAACAGTTCGTAAAAGTGACGGAAGTATTAAAGACATCGTAAAAAATAAACTAAAGTATTGGCAAGGTGAGTGCCAGGTAGAGTTCGCACTTGTTAAACGAGGAACACAAGTTGAATGGTTTGCAAATCGCTTCTTCTGATATGTGAGAGAAAATTAATTTTCGGTCGCCAATTATTTTACTCCTCAAAGTCAAAGCGTGCAAGCATGCAATGGTGTCATACCATATTCAAAGCCAAAGCAAGCAAGAACTGTGTTGTCAGGTAGCAAAGTGATAGCAACATTTTTTTGGCATTCTAGAGATTCCCTTTCTTGATTTCCTTACAGAACGTTGTTCAATTAATGTGAAAATGCTCGTCTACATAGACAAACTTCAGTGGGATTTTCTGCCACATGCAGCATGTACTGACATTAATCATTCCGATTTCGATTTGCTTCGGCCCACCAAAACAATTTTTATCCAGAAAAAGATGTGTCTAACAACGACGTTATCGAAGCTGTTCAAGAGTGGATACGCATAGAACCCGAAGCTTTCTTCCACGAAGGTAGCTTGCAAATCGGAAGTTCAAGTGCATTGCTAGGCAAGGGGAGTACAACCCAAAGGAAATAGTTTCCATCGTTGTAATATTGTAATACCCTCCTATGATCTACATGAAAATTAACATGGATTCTAAGAAAGTGTAAAACTACGTTTGTTTCAGTTTTATGCTATGGTAGACTGCAGTACAAGTTGTCCTCATTTACACAACCAATCTCTTGAGGAGTGTTAATTACTTCGTTAAATATCCATAAGATAACTCAAAATGGTCTACATATGCTAATATTTCAAAACAAACACAAACTCGACATTAGAAAATTGTTTTTATGACATCCACAACATTCAATTAGAAGGAAGTTAATATGGTAGAATGAATATGTTTTATGTGATAATACACATAGTGCTATATCTAAAAGAAGAGAGTTTAAAAGTTAGATATAAAAACTCTAAATTTAAATTAATTTGAGAATATGATGATGATAAATATATGACATACTGGTTGAAGTTGAATTAAAAACATCACAGAATTAAGGTTTAGACACAGAGCACGAACGACTATAAGAATACAAAATTTTGTCGCCATTTCCGAAACATATAACTGTTATTATTCGTTTTACCAATGAGTAACGCCGGGGGACATTGCTTTCCTGATTCAAATTGGTATTTATTTCATTTATTGACGTACAATATAATTGATGGGTTTATTGATATCAAAGTTAGAAAAAATTAGGAGTACATTTTATCTTTTTTTGCTTCTTTGCATTCTTATTTGTTTTTCCAATAATAACAAGTAAATTACATTTAAATACGTTGTTCAGCTAAATCGGTTGCTTTTCTATGCTTAAAGTGTTGAACAGGTTAACGCCATCGTATAGCGCGCGTACTCCAAGGATGTTAAATTAACGTCGCGCGAAACGTTATTGCATTTGTAATATTTTCAATATTCATGTTTTAGAAGCCATATTTGGTAACGATGTTTTATATAACATAAAGGATCGGTTTAGTACATCATTGCAAATATGTAGCATCTCGAGAAATAGGTGTACATATAAATCTGACAAAAACTAAAATAATGTCAACATTATGAAGGTATACTTGAACAGTAACTTAAGCAAACAAGCAAACAAATACTTATATCTATCTCGGCCATGAAATTGGATTGTGCAAAGACAATCAGTCAGCAGAAATAGTGAGAAAAGTTGGTCTAACCTGGGGAGCTTTCGGTAGACTTAGACATATATTAAAAAATAAAGAAATTCCTACAAATTTAAAGAAAAAGTTTTTGACACCTGCATCTTGCCAGTGACAACATATGGTCTGGAATCAATTACACTTATACTACTCTAAAAGTTATGCAGAGAGCTATGGAAAGAGCGATGTTGGGAATATTGTAGGCGAAAATATAAGACTAAGAGAGACACAGACATAGATATAGCTAAATGTGTCGCACACATGAAGTGCAGCTGGGTTGGAAATATTACGAGGCAGGATGGAGAAAGATAGACATCAGAAGTAGTATTTTGGAGACCTAGGCAAACCAAAAGAAGTAGACGAGGACCACAAAAACCATGGGTCGACGACGTCAAGAAAATAACAGATAGACACTGGCATCATAAAGCCATAGCCCATTCGGTTTAGAAAAATTTAACCCTTAACTGGTGACGTCAGATTTTAGTTACTTAACTGGTGTCATGGCGTCATCAAAGCTCCAATGATTTTAAACAATTATTTAATATTTTTAATTTAAAAAAATTACTAATTAAGTAACACTCGTTACTATAGTCATATCTGAGCCAAATCTACAGTAGGCATTCCATCGACTTAGACCGCGTCATCATTTGGGAACTACACCCAGCATTATCAGATAAGGCCGGACCTGTAGCTTGTCTGTCTTTACAAGCATTTGCTCTAGAAGTTCGAGCAATATTTGTTCGTAGACCCTGCCTGCCTAAACAGGGCCGTGTGCTTATATTATTCAAACCTTGAGGCGGACAAGGATTTGATCTTGATGTATTTTGTTTGCCAGGACAATAATACTTAATCGGTTTATGCCTGTTAGCTGTTTGTGAACCCATACAAACTAACGTTTCGCAAGACATTGCGATGCAAGCTGCAATGTCTTGCGAAACGTTAGTTCTTCAAACCATATTTATTTGGTTTATTGGGCATGTTAACACGAAATTTACAACGCCCTCTGAAGCCGACTAGCATTTCGCCAATGCACGTTGTTCCTCCAAGAGAATATGAACTTTGACGGCTTCTAACAAATTCATTGAATACGAAAGAAATGGCCGCAGAAAGTTCTTCTTCTTTCCTGTCACTCCTATCGTCTGCATTGTAAAAACGTAAGCAGGCCAAAATATCGAGAACTCGCAGAAGAGACATCACACTTCTAAATATGTCTCGTCCAGTTCCATTAGTAGCGAATAAACACTGTAAATCTTCATGATTTGATTTCAATACCGCACTGTAATACAAAATACCTAAGAAAGCTTCAAAGTCTATCAAATCTAAATCGGCCAGTTTGGGCTTGTTTTCACGGGCATAAGTTAGCCTAATTATAGACAATTTCTCATTGGTTTGAACAATAATTTCGTTTTCTATTTCTGGAGCGATAAGGCATCTCCATGCTTCTATAGGAGACGCTGAATTTCCAATTGATTTCGCAGAACCCCTGAGCCCTAAATAGTAATACTAGATATCTATATTATAAACAGCGATGAAACTCGTTGAAGACTACAAACCTGGTAAATGCCTGACAGTGTTATGACGTAAAGTTCGAGTGTTTCTTAAAGGTGGCTGACATGACCACCTGTATCGGGTTTTGCCAAAAAAATTTCTTACGCTAGGTATTTCATCATGATTTGCGGAACTGGAACTTGAGTCAATATCATGACTTCTATCTGGACTGTCTATAGAAGCTTGTGCAGTCTCATCATCACTCTCCTCATTTGCACTTATTTCAGAATTGGTATCATCAGCACTTTCAAGTTCGTTATCGTCCTCTATATCGCTGAAATCACTTTCAAGTTCATCATACCACTGAGTAAGGGTCCCCTCATAATTATCATCACCAAATCGTGCTTTTTTAGACGTACTAACCATCACGAAAATTATAGAAAAAAAAAACGTAACTGGTGACGTGGGGTCGTTGTGACCCCAAATGAATTTTAACAAATTACTGTATATCTACAACTGCGTCTATGGGATAACTAACGTAAGAGCACGTATAAGTCTGGCCAGTTTGAAGGTAGAGGGGGTGGCCAGCTGATAGGTTGTACGATATGTAAATTATCTACTAGAAATTAAAAGTGCCGGCTGTCACCAGGACCCCACGTCACGAATTAAGGGTTATAGAAAACCTACATCTAGGAGAGGCCAGAGATGAGCTGAAGAAGAATGTCTGCATGATCCCCGTTACAGTTTAACGTCAAGATATAAAATGGTGTGAAAAAGTGCTGCGTTACCAAAGAGAGTCTTTCTTGGCCTTTAGCGTATATTATTGACATAATTTGTGAAAAATAAATTTAAATACCGTATCATTATACGTCATTAGATTATCTGATTATTGTAACATTGGAATGCTTCTAATAAAATGATATATTATTCTGAAAAAAAATGGAGTGATTAGAATTACGTAATGCCTATTTATTTGTCTGTGAAATACTGTTTGTACTCTAACTAAACAGGGTGTCTCAAAATTATAGGTACAAACTGACCAAGTTATCGCCAAAAGCCTTCTTGTGGTTGCTATATTTGCGTAACGGAGCATTTCCAAACACGTGTTTACAGAAACTTTTTTTTTATTTTTTATTGTAGAATGTACTCTCAAAAGATGTGCCTATAATTTAGGGACACCCAGTATCCTGTATATACCTACACTAAATTTAGGAAATATATTTGAGATTTGTATGTGATCAAAGTTGCACCATGTTCTCGAAGATAGAATACGTCAAATTATCAGA
Source organism: Limonius californicus (assembly GCA_014611495.1). NCBI lineage: Eukaryota > Metazoa > Arthropoda > Insecta > Coleoptera > Elateridae > Limonius > Limonius californicus. The sequence continues at coordinate 6,873 of JABXWE010056641.1, read as the reverse complement.
CGAAGAGCGGTATGCAATCTTTTTCCGTCATAACCAAGAAGTTTCCACCTATGAAATTGTTAAGTGCAGTATAATCAATCAACTGTCATTCGAGTAATTAGTATGTATGAAGAATTTGGAAAGTTTGAAGGTAAACCTCTGAATGGCTACCAAAAATATCATCTGCTAAGATCAAAACGAACCAGTTTGGCTGACAGGAGCTTAAATTCTAAGAACTGACCAAACGATGGTTAGAAACTAGTGGCGTGCGTTTGTGTGCATCTATTGTGACAAGAAAAATGCTTAATTTTGGACTCCACGGATGTAGATCACGCAAAAAACCACTGCTTTCCGAGAAATACAGACTTAACTATTTTCGATGGACAAACGAACATAGTCACTAGGCACTAGAACAGTGGCTATTCAGTGATATCCACCTTCAATATCAATAATCGTGCTGGTGTGAAGGTTTCTTCGGGAAGAATTTTCACCAAAATGAGTACTTCCGAGTTCCGACAGGATGGTATGTAGGTGCAGATCTGCCGAAGGAGTGGGTCGACTGCATATCATCTGAATGAATGAATGCCATAATACATTGAAGTACTGCAGCTTAAGATGTTGCCTAGTGGGTAAGATTTTTTTGAGAAGAAAAGTTTACAGATGACCATACACATTATCATAGAACAAAAGCGGTTCAATCTGGGATATGGACCAATAAAATCGACTGAATAGATTGACCAGCACAATCCCCAGACCTTAATCTGATCTACAACTTGAGACAAAGGATGACCAATAATGTATTATATTATTCTAGTAGAATCGATCTTGGCTTTATACAGTAGCAACCGGCATCGCAAGTTTAAAGCAAAACTCTGGTCTGTTTGCGGAATGAATTAAAGGTTCAGATTAATAACTAACTCGAGACTAGTACATGGAGCGATCATTTAGCAAAGAACTATGGATTGTAAATATAGTTTGATTTTTAACTATTATCAGCACTTTACCTATTTATTATTTCAACATGAACCAGTAGATAAAGGTTCGCATGCCTTTCTAAGAGGTTTGTTAAGATAATAAGTCCCACATGTATCTACTAAAAACAAGCTTGACTGAAATGCATATTAAGCAAATAAGTCTTCTTTATATTTATTTTTAAGCTACCATGTTTAAATTATTTAATTTTAGATGCATACTTAGGAAACATAATTTTTATTAAAGTAGTAATAAGGAAAATATATAAAAATTGTATACGGTTAGAAAATAATTCATTTGCTAAAATTAGCACTAATTATACTTAACATCGGTATATTTTATATGTTCTAATTCTAATTCACCGTGTAGTGCGGCACTTCCAACGATAGACCAGTTGAAATTATCTCAAAATTGCACCCAGCAATTGAAGGCAAGATAGGCTGGAAAACCATTCACTTTAATTTGAATAACGTGTTATTACATCCAGAATAATTAAAAACCAATTAAGATGTTGACAAAACCTTTAAAGACCTCAGTTGATTATTATTCAGAGGCATATATAACATTAATCACCTTTAGACTATATAGCACAGAACATTTTTATCTTATAATTAAGAAATTTGTTAAATACTTAACACTAATTAATCCATTGTACTATAATTAAAGTTTTATTTTTACATTTGCATAAAAAATGATAACATAATAGGGAACGAGATTTTTAAAATCAATATATTGTATAATTAATCGATTATGATTCAAATAATAGATTAATATCTAATGACCAATATAAAAAGGTTTAACTCTACAATCCCAATGACTTTAAAATTACGTAACATAAAACTTCTTTATCCCAAAAGTAAGAAATTTCCTTAATATTTGACAATGATTAGTTAACCAATCAGTGTACTACAAACATTCAGGTTTAATTAATACGCTTTTTGAAATGAATAAATTGTATGATTAGCCGATTACGATTCAAATAATCGACTAATATCCTTTGAACTGATTAATATACAGGCCTGTATCACATCAACAACCATAAGAATATAAAGTGTATACCTATATTACGCTAAAATTTGTAAAATGTTAAGTATTTTGGCACGTCTTTATTAATCGTTGTACAATAACAATTCAAGTTAGATTAATAGATTTTTAACGAATTAGTAATATGATCGAAGAGTCAATATTATAAATTACCCATTAAACAGTAACTATACAATAATCGACTATGATTCACAGAATCGATTATTTTACAATCAATTGTATATAGGCGCAGGCCCCGCCAAACGGTGTTTTAATACTTGACACTAATTAATTGATCAATTACCGAACAACAGTAGTTCTGGTTTGATTTACATAATTTGTTTTAAAGAATAACACTATCATAAGAGTCGATTTCAAGTCAATTAAATGTTCCATTTGTCGTTAATAATGTGAATAATCGATTACAAATCAATTAACACTATGGTTAAGCGATTAATGGATTGATATGCACCCTAAAATTGTAGTCTTTATAATAATAATGTAATAAATAAATAATATTTTATGTATGATTATTTCACTTGTTTATTTTGAATGAATCAGTTATATGATTGGTAAGTTGAGATCTTCAACTATTCAAATGCCCCATTAATTGATAATTATCGATTAATCTATTATGGTTTAATTAGTACATTATTAACTGATTAGATGATTAATATTCAGAAGCTTACTCAATACTAAGTACTTGACGAATACGAAGCACGTAATTAAGTAATTTGTCAGACATTCAAACAGAGTAAAATAGCAATTATATTTTATTCGGAAACAGTTATCGTGAATGCTGAATCAACTTTAAATCTTGCAGATTAATGGCTTAGCATGTAATTACTATGTATAACACTACTCACTATCAGGTATGCACTTGGACATTATGTGGCGCACTATTAAGAATTAATCATTATATGACAATAATTCATATTGGATTTCTCCTAAAAGAATTAATATCATTCCTGAATGAATTGAATTTTTAAATCAATTTAACTATTTAGTCGGATTGCATGTCTGTGTTTGTTTACCGTACCTGGTTTCCCTTATCTTCTATACTGTCTCTCAGTTTTTTCACGCAGGGTTTTCCCTTTCTTAGTGCATCGAGCAAGTTACCTTCTAGCACCACTTTTGTTGTTCTATTATCAGTCATTATTTCTACATGTGCAAAACAACGTATTTGGGCCCTCCGTATGGTTATTTGATCTCTCCACAATTGCTTTTTTCGTATCTTTCTTACAATTTCGTTACATACCTAGTGCGTTTTGGGCAGCCATCTCATACTGCTAAGTCATTACAGGCTTAACTATCTATTTTACATTTTTTATTGGATACCTATAGGGTTCATAGCGTATGAAAATGTGGTCTGTAACTAAATAATCTGGCAAAACGATTTATTCGTTTTCTTTACTAGTACTTTTTCTATTACTTCATCTGTTGATACTTTTATTTTTTCCGTAACGGTTTTCCATTTCTCTAAAATAGTTACCCTCGTCGCTTTTAGTTTACTTCTCCCTTCTTTGGAGTTTTTCCTTATGCTGTTTCTTTGTAATTGGTCCCAAATTATATTTTGCATCTTCTTAGATGCGTTAATCCACTCGTCTTTTTGTACCTTTTCCTTTTGATTTTATGATCAACATCCTACCCTTCAATCATTGAATTATTTGTCTATTTTTTCTCTCGCGTTTTATTGTATTTTCCAACATTTCTACTCCACTTTTTGGTTGATTCTTCTCTTTTTAGCTTCTGATTATTCTATTTTAATCATGTCCCCATCCCGATCGCTACACCGTTCTTCATTAGTTCATTCTTTTTTGTTTTTTCAATTTTTTATTATACTACACTTTTTAGGTTGTGCATTGCGCTTCTCTTCTTGATAGTTGACTTTGTGAGCATCCTTCGTGATGCTTGAATTGTTTTGAATATTAGGTATTGATCTACTGTTTATCCGACGTTTTCTTCTGTTTTTCGTTAAATATTTTTATAGCGAATTTGCGCCGTTAACTGTATGTACGTCTGTTTCCTGTATAGTAACTCCTTTATTTCAGGTACCCCTTTGCTGTTGTTCTATGTTATAGTTCATTAGCAGTGTTCCTCACTACTTTTCTTTGTTTTGAAAACCCTGCATTTCTTCCGTTTGCGCTTTTGCGTCACTTTTCGTGCCCCTTAACTATGTTTATACACCTTTCCTTCTGTATTTATTCAGACTTCAAACTAAATTCTTTTGTGGGCACGTTTTACAGGCTACTTTAACTTTCCCATTTAGATTAATTAATTAACAATTCCTAATAGACTAGTAATCAATTAAGTACACAACATATATTGACCTAATAAACATTAATGACATCATGACTATGTAGCACATATCTTCTTACTCTAAAAACAAGTAATTCATGAAATATTTGAAACTAATCAAATAATCAGTCGTATAGTAAAAATTATGTGATGCCTAGATTTCTTTTAGAGAAAAAATTAGTAATACAGTTAATTGAGGCATTTATTTTTTAAATAAATTACATACTTGATTAATCGATAATTATGCGATTATACGAATCAACTATTAACTGAATACTTGAACAATATTCAACAAATTATTGAACATCAATGAGGATGATTAACTTACACATTTCCAAAATTGGAGATGTCACTGCTTATACTACAAGATATTTTAGAGTAATAATTTATGTGTGATTAATATTATATTTTTTAAAATAGCCGGTATGTGTATATTTTTAAATTATGCAAGTGTTCGATTAATCTATTAATTACGATTCGTTATTCGATTATTAGCCAATTAATTAATGATCCAAATGCACAAACCTATACGGGGCAAGATGAAAGCGTTCAGAACAAATATTTTTGGTAACGTTAACACTGGCAGCTATCTATTCCATTGAAGTTTTAAATCTATTTATAACTATTTTGAACACATGTAAAGCGAATTAATTACCGATCTTGTTTGTTTATTATGTACTGTATATTTGCTGAATCTAATTGGGCATCCATGTTCGGGGAAATAACAAGAACTCTACTTGCCATGGGCTTCTTCTGGATTTCCGAAAGTTGCAGCAACATTTACAGGTCTACTTCTAGAGGTGCCCAACGTATTTTCAACACACTTTTTAAAGTCAGGATTAAACCAAAGCAATAGTAGCAAATTAGCTGCGGGATTATAGCGAATGATATAATCAAGTGATCTGACAACTGCGTAGGGTAACTCAATTTCAAAAACTAGGTACAATACATTACACATAAGTATTGGTAATGCCATTATTAGATAGGTACTTGCTAAAGTTAACATTAAATGAGAATATTCTAACGCTCTGTTATTGTTTTTCTGGGTTATTCTATAAATTTGGATCCCTGCCACGAAAACAAAACTCGCGAAATACAAACAATAGTTAAAATAAATATATCTTAAAGTAATTATAAATGAATCAACGCATATAAGTGCAGCAGAGAAAATTATGATAAGTATCCAAATGCATGAAATCGTAATTATAAAATACTTGCGAAATGCTGTAGAGGCACTATGCGACCTAACAGCGAGTATCCAATCCAATGCTAATGATAAAGTAGACAACAAGGTCCCAGTACCAAGAGCAGGCATAAACTGGGATATCACCTTGAAAAATTTAAAAACACCCTCTTGAGCAAACTGCACGTCACTCATAACGATTGAGACAATGATTATCATGCAGATTAATGTCAATACTTGAAAAACTATCCAATTTACAAAGAGCATATTGGGCACTGTACGTAATTTTACATAACTTCCCAGAACGTACAGTATGAAAATGTCGATCGCTAATCCAATTAAACATAAATATATAGCGCTAATTTGGTATGCCAGTTCCATTTTTTCAAAGAGATGTGTTATATTGAATACGGGGTTTGTTGCTCAAAATTTAATACGGTTTCGGCAGCAGAAATCTGAAAAAAAAACGTACCTGTTAATTCTAAATAAGAATTTTGATTTTAGAATACACAAGGAACACAAGTGCCCGAAAACTAATCGGAAAATTATAACTTCCCAGGCAATTTCAAATGTTAGATGCTAATACTATTTGTTAACCGTCGTCGTAACAATCATTTTTCTGCAACTTTCCGTAGCAAAATCAGTTGATTTTTAGGTCATTTGCACGCCATTATTCACTCGCCGCCATCTGCTCGCCACGTGTTGCTTGCCAAGAGCGATAATCGCGAAAACATTGCTTGTTGTATGGGTAACTTTGTTATTATAAGAGTTACAGAGTCGGTTAAATTACCAAAGTTGGGCAGAATTTTGACGCGAATTTAATGCCATTTTTGAATTTGATCTAGATTTTCAAGTTTTTTAAATATTTAAAAAAAAACTAAAAATAAACTATTTCTTAAATGTTAAATAATTCCACAACCATTTATGCTACAACATAAATAAAAAATGGTTTTTGTAGATCTGATTAGGTAGAATTCAAAAAAGTCATGGCGCTCTTGATTTTCGAGATATAAACTAAACTTCCATTTTTTTAAATGGCAATCATAGTTGGCCGGAGGCTTATTAAAAAGCTCTTTTTCTGCTGATTTCAAATATGTATGGGTTGTCCTATCTATTTTTGTTAGTAGTTTGCTCAGGATTTACAAAAATAAAAGTATAAAATCAAAAAATTAACTTTAGAAAGAATGGTGTGCCTTTGAATTGGAAAACAAATGATCTAACGACCAGTTTCGTTTGTTCTTATTAGTTCGCTGTAAATAATAATTACGACTACAATTAGGTGTTACATGTAAGTGTAAAGTTAATAACAATAGAAAATATGGTTTATTCTTCGGAAGAACAAAACGATATGATATTTTGTTTTTACATTTCTAATCGCGATGCAAATGCAGCATCTGAATTACATATATTTACAAACA
>JABXWE010056640.1:0-10881 GCA_014611495.1 Limonius californicus | reverse complement strand
TGTGACATTACATATACAGAATGTCCATTTGGTGCGTACACATTAACAAAGCGTGAATACAAAATTTATTTACACTGTCTTACATCACGCAACTTATTGCTCGTTTTGGGTTGTATACGGCATTTTTTATTTTAAACAGAATAGTCTGTATATTTTTACATTCACGCACCTTGAACAATTTTTGTAAATGGCAATGGGGGTCGAGTCATATCTCATTTGAAAGGTATTTTAATTCTGCTTCTGATCCTTGAGTTATATAAAAAAATATTCATCCAGAAAAAAATGACAGATAATTAATTGATTAACAAGTTTATGAAAAAAAGAAGGCAGCCGGAAAATTTTACGATTTGCGAGATGTGTTGTGGCTTTCGTCGAGGACAACAACTTTTCCTTATGGCACTTTCCCGTAGCTCGTACATTTAGGCCGCCTGAGGCGTCCAACGTCGAAACACGAATCGACGTCCAGCACGTGTCCACGTCATCGCAGCGGATTGGTCGCGAGCTCAATCTGTTCGCATACGTACGGCGCATCGACGGTCCTACTAACATTAAAAAGAAATGTTTTAAAGGTTTTAGAGGAAACTTACGCCTAAAATTGCAATACGCTGTATATTTAATATTGATTTCACATGCGAAATTTAAAATATCGCTTCCTAGTAATTCTTCTACAATGAATTTAAACTAATAACAAGGTTTGCCATAAAATATGAGTGTAGTACTACAACCAATGTATTTTCTATGCTAATGAGTTACCCGGAATTTTTATTGTTATTGTGCACAGATACAAATACAAATGATTTTATAGATACAAGCAGTTATAGGCGTGTAATTGTATACAGAACACAAAGTATCACATTACAATTTAAATTATTCCATACGTCACATTAAATTATAGTATTTACTAATCCATTTTATTGTAAACCACAACACAGTTAATTTTGTATCACATTAAATACTTATTTAGAGATTCTAAATTTGGACGGAAAAATTGATGGTTTCCAATAATATATTTATGGAAATTCAGCGTTAAACACACATTTTTACAATCCGATAAAGCGTTGTCAATGATGAGAAAGTACAATTACGGTCAACACGAACAATCTGTATGATTTGGTTACAAACTTCCATCCGGAAAATGCAGCCCACATAAATCTCTTTTTAAGTACTCCGAACATATAATGCTAATCGCTTGGTGCTAGATCGGGAGAATACGGAGGATGTTCAATATCTTCAAATCTAAGTTTTTCTATTACTGCCTTGGTTTCCATCGAGCAATGCGGCTGAGCATTGTCGTGTTGGATCAAAACATCTTTAGACGGAAATCCGCGTCATTTTGTCCGTATAGTTGGCTTCAGTTTATCTTTTAAAAGGTTGCAGTATGAAGCACTATTGACTGTGGTACCCTTCATCATGTAATCTTGTACAAGTATTCCTTTCTTATCCCGAAACACAGTCAACATTACCTTCCCAGCCGATGGAGCAGCTTTAAATTTTTTGGGTTTTGGTGATGCTGAGTGACGCCATTCTTTTGATGATTGCTTACATTCTGGCTGAAAATGGTGAACCCAGAATTCATCACCAGTCACTGTACGATTTAAAAAGGCTGCTCTCTCTTTTTCATTAATGACAGAAGAACAGTACAAGCTTCAATCCTTCATTTTTTATGTTCAAGCTTTAATTGCCTAGGGACCCATCTCGCACAAACTTTTCGGTATTTTAACTGCTCAAAAATAATATTATGTATAGAACCGCTACTCACACTAATTTTTGAAGCAATTTCTTTTAGTTTTATGCGTCTGTTTTGTAAAATGAACTCTTGCACAGTTCTAATGTTCTTTTCAGTGATTACACTGTTTGCTTGTCCTGGTCGTGGTGCGTCTTTCACAGTTTCGATGCCGCTTTTAAACTTCTTTGCCCATTCAAACACACTTGAACGAGCGAAAGAGTTACTTCCGTAAACCTTAAGCATTCGTGAATGAATTTCAGAAGGATTCACTCCTTCTGCAGTTAAAAATCTTATCACAGAACGCATTTCTTCGCTGGTGCAACTTAGAAATGACGCCATAGCTGTCAACTGAGAAATTAAATTTGTCTTTTGTTTCTAGACATTTAATAATCAATACATGTCCTCCCTTAATGGGTGAACTAAGTCATTATTTTCATTATTGGTAATAGGGAATGTATTTAACTTAGTTGAAGACGCAGTCCGGATTTCATTTGAGACAGCCTCGTACAAAGGAAGAGTATCGAATTGCAGCGAAGGATTCGTAAACGCCGTCAATGCGCTTTTGAGATTTAAGATTTCATTACTTTCTCAGTAAAAATGAACTTAACTCGGATATTTCATTTTATCCAAAAGTAATTAAGCCAGACATAAGCCATAGAATGAATGCATTTATTACGTTTCTGTTCTAAATACTTTTTTGTAACAAGGAACAAATATTCGTAATTGTTCTCTTTAAGTTTTGAACTTATGTTTTCTGGGATTATACTTGGTTATTTCAAAATTCATTACAATTTATAGTCCAATAGATTTTGAGTTATGACGCGTAGATATGACTCACAAAAAGAAATGATTCTGCAGTACTCCATCTGCTAGACATGCGGTATCAGAGGTATCCAAGTTCATTAGCAACTTTTGCTTGTGTAAACTGTAAATAGTCTAATAACACTTTACATATAAATATAGAAACTACCGAAAGCTGATTATTATGTTATAATTTTTTACACAAATGCAATTCGTTGGTTCAATGAAATACTCAACTTTTATACATTTTTAAATGAATTGTGTTTTCCTTTCCCCAATTCACTCTTTTGTTCAACCTCGAGGTGAAAATAATGAAAATATAGTGCAAAGACGAAATGGATTTTGCTGGACGACTTTCGAAGCGGGACTTAATAATGCAGGGCGAGAACACCTCGGAATATTCGCGTCGCAAATAAACCACAATAGGCTTTCTTGGGAGTATGGAGCTTATATGTTTTGAAAATTTGAAATTCATTTAACAAAGTGTATCCATTTCTGCAATAAGCAGATAGCTGTATAGTTTTATCTACAAGGGGTTTAAAAAAAAGGTCGGTTATATATATATATATTACCCTTGAACTCTCTCAGTGTCATCAATCATTTGATTGGTTTGTAGCAGACTTCCACTCTTGACGATTTTGTGCTAGCCTCTTGTACAGTAGTCATCAAACCAAAAATAGTGTCAATCAACATACGTTCGCAAACCAACCGTTTCAGCGACAGAGGCGATTTTGCATTTCAATCAATAAACGTGCAATTATTATACACTATTGTATCCCATATCACATCCAGAGGGTACAACCCTTACTGCTTCGAAAATGGTGTTTATGAGATTCATACTAAGAAAAGTAGGAAAAAATCCAAACTTTGCTGCCAATATTTTATTTACCGATGAAGCTAGTTTTATGAATAGTACAGTATAGTATATATGGTAGAAAAAATATATAATAATCTTCACGTTTTTATAGAATGAAGACATCAATTTCGATTTTCGGTTAATATTTGGCTGGGTATTTTGGAAGACTGTTTCATAGGGCCACTATTTTTACTAAATCCCTTAACTGGTGAACTGCATCTTGATTTCTTTAATTACACTTTACCGCCACTATTGGAAGAAGTACTGCTGAATAATAGGGTTAATATGTAATTTATGCACGAAGGGGTTCCTCCAAATTTTCGAATCTATATACCTATATCCCATAGCAACGAATGGATAGAACAAGGAGGTCCAATTCCAGGACCACCTAGATCTCCCGATTTTAACGTGCTACACGTTGATATTTGGTAAAACGTTTTATTTATTTTCTATTTGCTCTTTCACAATAATACAGTTTATTGATTAAAAAATAGCCTCTATCTCTTGGTTTGCAGACATACGTCGATGAACACTTTTCTGTTTGGTTTAGTGAATACTATACTTGTTTAAATTATCAGACCTTTTTTAAAACATCTTGTATAGTAGAAAAATTAAAATATTATGCAAAAGATGGATACACTCTGTTAAATGAATTTGAAAATTCAAAACACGTATAATTTGTAATAATTAAATATTTAAGAATAGCTTTAAGGATCTCTTAGCTTATCCGGAAACGCGTCATTAATGTTCTAATAGTATTGCCATACATGTATTTACAAGTTAGACAGCGTTAAGTTTGGCAAAAGCTCAGTTGATACCGCTCCCGTTCTCTGGGCAAAACGTCGATTATGTTTTAGATTCGATCCCCAGCATTACCACTCAGAGAATAAAAAACTTGAGCTGCAACCCACCAGACACAATTCCCCAATCCGATTGGTAACAATGGACACTAAATGCCAAAAAAATCTTCTGCGGAATTTCTATTGTTTGGATTAGACATTAAACTATAGGTCTTTCGTGGTTCTGCCTTGGCAGTGAGGAAGAGCAGCTGGCAGAGGACAAGCCAGTACTCAACAGTAGACGAAGAGACTGTTAACGATAAGGATCATAGCATGTATCGAATTATCGCTAATGATTGACATGCAACGATTATCATCTTCTATTAATTAGTTATACTATTTTAGTTTTTAAAATACTGTGAGGTTATGTGTGTGCTTTGGGGATGTAATTTGGTATACCTCGTGCGTACTCAGTTAGGTACATATCGTACATTTTTGTAAAAATGAGAAAGTAATAAAATAGTCCAATTGTCATTGGCACAACTACACTGAAAAATACATTGAAAATCAAATAATTATGCGTGCATGACTTTTCAGTTATCAGTTAAATTGTTCTGTAATTATTATCAATAGATTAAACATGTTTAAGTAGAAGTAGTTCAATGTTAGATTAGAATAGCCTGTACTTTCTAGGTTAAGTAAAGTATACGACTTTTTCTCTTTAAGAAACTGCAAACATAGTGATCTAAAGTTAACAATAGATGAGACAATATGTGACAATCGCCAAAACATGAAGTTAACCATCTTGTTCTATATAATAAAATTATTCTCTGCCTGTAACTGAATCACTTGTAAAAAAGTAAACTTAAATGTAACGGAGCTAAAAGAATTAGCTGATAATTTCGAAGACATGTCTTCTGAAAATGAATATTTTGATTACTTGGATGCAGAACCGTTGTTTTCGCTTTCATCTGTATCGAGTTCAGATTCAGATGGAAGTAGTATACTACAAACGAAGCAAATAAGAAAATCGTCTGGGTTTCATCTAAAATTCAAGATACTTCGAAAAATCGCAGTACCACTGATTCAGTTCATGTATTCCCTGAACCAACAGAAATACACCAATTACCTTCTGAAGCAGAATCTGAACATGCAAACGATACCATACGGGATATGGTAAGTTCGTGGGGCCCAATACCCCACACAAAGTTTCCAAAAGATAATAGGGGAATGAGCCAGAAGTAGGTGCCCTAACCCTTGGCGACCCGGAAGAATTTTATGAAGCTATTCAGGTTCCAGTGGAAATTAAGAATTTTTAGGGAAGAGTTTATGTCGAAATTATTTAGGCTACTTGATGTAAGATTTTCTTTTAGTTCTTGTTGGTTATATGAGGTTAGTTCAGTTACCATGTCTTGCTGACTACTGGAATAATGATGAGCTATACTCTTTACGATTTCCTAGAAAATGAATGAGCCGAAATCGGTTTGAACTTCATTCATTGTTCTGACAATGAAACGGGCGATCAAACTAATAAATTGTACAAAATAAATCCGCTAGTTGCAAAATTAGTTGAAAACTTTAAATCCTTGTATACACTAGAGGAATGCGTTTGTGTTGACGATACACTTGTGACGTTTAGGGGTCGCCTAGGTATAAGACAGTATAAGAAATTAAAACGCCATAAATATGGTGTAAAATTGTTCAAATTGTGCGCTGGAACGAGGTATACATACGTGTCGATATATGCGAGTATAGGAGTTGATCGCAGTGTACCAACTCCACTTAGTGTTGTAATGTTACTTAGAAATGATATTCTTCAGCAGGGGAGAACTGTTGTTACGGACAAGTGTTCAGTTGACAAAGAAAATGCTAGAAGCGGACACTGACCTAGTGGGTACAATAAAAAAAATCGTAAAGGTATACCAAAAACCGTCGTAACAAAACGATTGCAAAAGGGAGAATTGTATGGAGAACAGAGGAATAAGGAATAACCATAAAAATTGGAAAGATAATAGAAACGTACTCATACTGTCTACCAGACATGATGATACTGTGGTTGAGGTCGAATGTCGTAGAGGTACAAAAAAGAAACGCCAAGCTGTTCACGATTATAACAATGCTAAAGGTACTATAGATCTTTCGGACCAAATGGGCGCGCATTCTAATCCTCTTACAAAATCTTTAAAGTGGTACCGCAAAGTTGCATTTGAATTGCTTAATTTTCTTTAATAACGTTTATTTGCAATCTGTTAGTTATAACAATAAGCAAATCAGATTTAGATAAGGCAGTAAATTACAGTGGAATGTACATGAGGAGCACACGCCCAGGGGCATTGCTCCTAATAAATTTTCTACATGTGTATATAGAACAAATAGGTACAACTCAAAAGCGGTAAGGAAGATCTAAATGCTTGAAGCGCTTATGTCTAGGCACTTGGTAACTGTTATCCAGCAGAGACAGCGCCGGGGGATTGTGGTGCAGTTCCAATCGCTGAAGATACTTAGCACTATACTGAACTACTTCTTCTTTAACTGATTTGATATTAAGGTCTTCTCGGATTTCTTTGTTTGGGATATAGTAGGAGTCATCACAGATGGTACGAAGAGTCTGTGATCGAAACCGTTCCAATATCTCAATGTTAGAGTTTGACGCAGTACCCCAGAGCTCTATTCCATAACCCCAGATACGTTTTAGAATGTATTTATAGATCTGGAGTTTATTGGAGAGTGACAGCTTGGATTTACGACCTAGTAACCAGTAATAAGACTTAAATTTTAGGTTGAGCTGTTTCCTCTTCGTCCAGATGTGGGTTCGCCAAATTAAGGTTTTGTCGAGGTGCAGTCCTATATACTTCACACAATCTGTTTGCGGTAAGGCTTGATTATTTATTGTAACTTCTACGTTTGGTGAAGGTGATTTGCACCGACTTTTGACTATTTAAATTTATTCGCCATTTTGTAAACCATTCAAAGACAATATTAAGGGTCTGCTTTTGAGATTGGCCGGTCAGATTGGGATTATGGTGTTTGGCGAGGATTGCCGTATCGTCGGCAATTGCTAATGACAACATCTGTAGTAAATGTCTATTTATTATACAAATCTGTACCTGGTCGGAACATTACTATCACCGATTTTTAAAAATCTTTGGCTAAATTTTTGTCTGATCCTAAGGAAGGAGACAATCTAATAAATATGAATGAAACAAGGAAACGACGTTGTTCCAGCTTACTCATACTAGGCGGAGAAAATATGCACAAAAGGAGAAGAATACCAAAAAATAAGTTTAGTTTTTGTTTGTTCAAACGGTTTATTTCCATATTCATATTATATTATTTACAGTTTCTGGCATGTGTTTTTTCACAAATAAAAGATATTTTTGATTAATTGTATTTTTGAATACTGAGACTTTACACCGGGACTACATCTCAGTCTATTTTAGATATCTAAATACTGGTGGGCCGTGCTGGTCCGTACCACACAGAAAATGAATGACTCTTTAAACCAGTAGCCTAATACTAAAAATATAGTTTGCTGGTTCCATGGGACCACCACTGCCTAGTCAGTATACAAGGTGATGGTTCCACGGGGGAAACCTGGCACCGAACGTGTTAAATATAAATTTTCAGTTTGCCTAACGTTAATAACAAGCAAGATATTGTCATTTAAATAAGCATGTGCATTGGTCATATATGTCTTTTTAAATGTACATGGTTTATTATCTTCTTCTTCTTCAACTTGATTTAGGCCTTAAGGCCTGCTATTCCAGTATTTTCCTGTGATGTGGATTGCCAACATTCTTTCCACCTTTTTAACGGTCTTCCCGGAAGCCTTTTTCCATGGACTTTTCCATCTCTAGCTATTCGGACCAGTCGATCGTTGTTCATTCGACTGATGTGTTGGTTCCAGTCTCTCCTGCGCTGTCTTACCCATCTTACAACATCTTGGATTTGGCACGTTTCTCTTATGGTTTGGCTCCTTACCCTGTAATGTTCTCGCGCCTAAATTTCGAAGTTCGTTCAGACAAATGAAGCGACGCAGTACGAGTTTGAGTTCAAAATTCTGCGGGGAGGGAATTGGAGGATCGAAAAGGCAGTTTCCCGTAATTAGGTCAGTGGGTAAAATATAGTCAACTTTGCCGGACGTTCTGCGTGAATTGTGAAGTTTTATTGAAATCGTTGGTCGATTGGAAATTAGTTTTTCGCTTTGTACTTCACTTCACATAGGAGCTGTTCCTATTGTTGTAAGGAAAAGTCTCCAGGAAATTATATTTTCCATTATAGAATTTACTCCGGTAAAGAAGATTTATTTTGGGATAAGCCAGAGTCCATCAACTGGTGAGTTTGTTATAGCCAGAAATCATTGTCTTATCGTAATCTCCAGAACGTTTTCCTAATCTCAAATAAAATTTAATTAGGCAAAAAGTCGTACATCGGGGCTTCCAGAAATTAAGACGCTATAGAAAAACTCTACATTACTACGTAGTGCGGAATTTACAAGCTGTCCTGGTCGAATAACCTTGGGAGGTTTTTCCTGAAACAAGTGGACACCTGGATCGTCACCGATGCATGGACGAGCTGATTGCAGCGTATCAAGGGAAGTGAACGTTTTAAAACCTATGTAACCTTGTATTATTATTCATGACTTCGTGACATTTATTTAACTGTATGAATTAATTGGGATTATCTGTAAAGGGATTTAATTAGGGGTTGAAGTGTATCTAAGGGATATAATTGTAAAAATACCGTGTCCAATTTTACGTACAATAGATATACAGGGTATTCCAATAGGGGTTGATATTGCGTGATAGGATTCACGTTTTTAATGATTTAGATCGTTGTTTCGCCCATTTGCGTGAATCGAAGGCCTTCGGGATCGCGGAGATGCGCTAATTATTTGCGAGAATATAATTGTTGAGCGCAATACTGATCCTAACTTGTTTGAATTATTCAGTAAATTTCCGTTGTGTTACGGAAGAGTAACGTAAGATTGGGACGTATACGTATAAATATATATATGTGTATTTTGGTTAATTTATGGTGTTTCACAGAAACAAAAAAAAATGTGAATGAATTTATTATTTGGTTAATTAAACTGAGATTGGGTTGCAACTTGGTTGTTTTATTGGACTACGAATTATCTAAATTTAAGTTCATAAAGAATAGAGCTCATTATTGTAAAGGTAGGTGATTATTTATCTTGGAGTCCAACTTCTCATTTTTTTTCTCGACGATGCTAGGCAATTACAAGTTGGTGGCGCCTATAAATTAATTGTTTTAAACCCACTCCTTCTTCGATTGGGTTTCCGGGAACCTAGTATCGATTATTTGTGTAATTTTTGTCTACCTGAACAGTGGCGAAGTAATGAGATTGTTTTTGTAAGTTAAACAATTTTATTTTGTAATTAGTAAATAGAAAAGGCGTGACAAATAAAGTGGCGCACAACTTAGGGGGCCGAGAATATTTATATTTTTATGACTGGTTATTTTATTTTACATAACATTGTTATAATTGGGTTGTTTGAATTTACAAAAATTACTCTCGTACTTATCGTAAAACAAGTTGCAACCAGAGATAGTATTAATTGAATTCTTTTGGGGTTAGTTGTAATTTAAGTTTAAACTTTAGAAATTAATCTTGAGGTAATTTTGTTAAAATGGATATTGATAGACTGAATACAGGGGAGATTACGTATGAATTAAATATACGGGGTGTAACAGCCGAAGGTAATTTAGATAACTTGAGGAAGTTATTAAGGGCAGCGATTAAAAAAGAAAAGTCCGATAAATACTTTGAATTCCCGTCACATCCATTTTCCTTTGTAGAAGATAAAGACGCAGTATTGTTAGGTCTGAAGAACTTAGGCGAATTAGTTACCGAATTCGAAGATTCAATTCATGGGGGAGCCTATAAAAAATTAAACAGCAAAATAATCCATTACGAAGGTCGAATAAAACGTATGATTGCTAATACCGATGATGAAGGAAAAGTTAAAGATAATTTATTGGGAAAATTGGAGACATTAAAAGATAACTTAGCGCAAAAATTACAGTCGTTTGAGTCTAGTCTGATGGCATTATCAACAAACGTAGGGGATCTTGTAGATCAGCCTGTTCAACGAACATCGACTCCTGTGCGACCTAATCGTCCAGAATCTTTTTCGCATGCTAGGGGAGAAATTAAACCCGTACCAGTGAGTCAATGGGGACTTAAATTTTCCGGGGATGGTGATGAATTATCACTTAGTGCATTTATAGAGAGGGTAGAAGAGTTAAGAGTAGCGCGAAATATTTCGTTGGAAGGTCTGTTTGATTCAGCTTTGGATTTGTTTACTGGGAAGGCGTTAATTTGGTACAGGGCGTACAGAGATACGGTAGATAACTGGGATGATTTGGTAAAATTTTTGCGGGAGGAATTTCAACCTCATAATTACGATGAAAAGTTGCTAGAGGAAATCAAGCGTAGGACACAAGGGCCAAATGAATCCATTGGGGTATACGTGGCCGTAATACAAAATATGTTTAATCGTATGAATGGGTGTGTGTCGGAAGCGTTCCGTTTAAAAATTTTGATGAGAAATATAGCTCCCTTCTACCAAGATAAACTTAGTTTGGTAGCAGTGAACTCGATCTCAGAATTGTTGAAATTAGGACGACAAATCGAAGCTCGAAAGGCAGCGGTTGAAGAATTTGTGCCTCCACCTAGAAGATTAGCAGGGAAA
>JABXWE010056639.1:0-10964 GCA_014611495.1 Limonius californicus | reverse complement strand
TTGTTTTGAATTTGGTAAACAATATGTTTACTATGTAAATCTTATTTTTTCAAATTTTTTCCTCTGAAAAGTTCTATTTACTACTGTGCATGCAGAAAACAGGCACAAATTACCTTAGCATTGTTCGGCAAATTAATTTTCATAGTGAAAATGATGTTAACTGCGTTTGTGTTGTTAAATTCACATATCCCTGCAGACACGTCAATATACTTATCATCCGAATAAGCGACTGTGAAACTGTCCACTATCACTTTATATTTGTGTTGCTAAAACAATGAGGAATGATTTCTAGATTAATTAATTGCAAACTGATACACTTACCGAACTTAGCACAGATGGCCAAAACATTATAAATAATACTATTGAAGGAAATGCCATTGTTTAGGAAAAACGCACGATCCGCGTTTGAGTTCAGCAACGATCTAAACAAAAGTTTCATCAGCATCAGCAGAATGAGAAACGGAAACCATTAAAATTTCCCAACAGTTGATGAGCCTAAACATTTATAAATATGTTCTGGTATTTTAGTGGACTAAATGTTCTGAACAAACACAATCTTCATCAAACATTTCAGTTAAACTATTTTGAATTATACCTATAAAATCCCTAGTTTTAAACACATGACAAATGATTTCACGTGTAGTTATAAGTTATTATACGGGGTAATATATAATAGAGTACCAGCATCTCGAATTCGTAATTCCGTCGCTATACATTTAAATACCGCAATATCTTGTAACATGTGTTTTGGGTTTGTAACGTTCGCTTCAAATGAATTAAAGTCCGATTTTAATTGTCGCTCGTAGTCTATTATTTTCAAAGGTTAATTTATGGGAGGGCACCTTTTCGGAACTTAAGAGAACGCTGACAAGTATGTTTAGCCTTTAGCGCCGATCGAAAGCAGTTCTTAGAGTTCTTTGCTTGCAGAATGACCCTGAAATTGCTACGGCCCCCGGAAGTTCCACGGGGAAGGTTTTGTTCTAGAATTCTTGCAACATATTTCGTAATATGGTGAAATACTTTCAGCTGCTGCATATTTGCCGTTAGCGTTTTTTTGACAGTCGACGTAAGATTTCCTTTCGACGCCGACGTCAAGTACTGGGAGAGTCAGCCTAAACATCTGAAAGGGAACGCACGTCGTTTTTGAGCCGGGGTTTTTTTGGCATCGCCTCTGCTAAATTAAGTTACCGTATCGCTTTTCTCGCCTGGAGGCAGAATATTCTTCTCGACATTTAGTCGGATTAAGCATTAGCAGAGCGTTGCGCTTTATTAAAGACAATTTAGTGAAATTGTTCTCTCGCCCGTGTCGGATTATAGCCGTCAACCCCGTGACTCTCCCCACTAAGCCGTTGCAACGTTCAAACCTCGCGCAACGAAGGTTCCGTACCTGACTGCAAAAGCGCTCGAAATTTTCCGAAGAAATTCTTTGCGATTGCGGAAGCGCAATCGTGATCCACTCTTCAGGGGTGTGCCTCCAATTCTGTTTGCTTCTCAAGGACCTAAGAGCACTCCAAATTGTGCCTCTCTCTCTACTTCCTACCTGAAGAAAACTTAGGTAAACTTACCAATGTACTATACAGTTCTTGTTTTCCCCCGTTTACCAGTGCTTCGTTGGTAAGTAAGAAATAGAACAGTTTAATTCCCTTGTTATATTAAAAGTGAGGCAACCTTCAGTTGCCCAACGTTTCATTACTTGTTAAGGTTAAAGCGCAATTAATTTTGTAAACTCGAACGTCGCTGGTAAAGTAAAGTAAAGTAAATATCGTAAGCCAGTGGCAGCGAGCTCTTTTGTATGGACGTCCCAACTACCCTTGTGTTCAATTATACTTATTACCGGTTTAATTGTTTTTTTTTGTACCTACTATGTGTGTTACCAATTTCAAGCAGTAGAGCTATATTTGTTTTAAAATTCACCATATCTTTTATTTCTGGGTATTTTTAGCGCGCATGAACTTTGTAAGCATTATATAGGAGGAGGCACAATAAAGGTGAGTTCGATACCCATAAACTGCTGGTTTCTCGGCCCTCCTACGAGAAGTTGCAATCAGCTGTAACCTGGAGGGTGGCGCCCATTAATTTCGACTTACCCTGTATGCAACTACGTTAGATTTCCTTCCCTTAAGCGTTTCTTGATTGAACCACACCCTACTTCGCTGAGCTAAGTCGAAGCCACTTCCATCTTTCCTGCTACGATCCGATGAAAAAGCTCGTTTGGCCCGTAACAGGCTACCTATTTTTTGACTAGTAAACGTGTACTCTTTTGTGAATCACCCAGTATGTATCCGAATATAAATATTTCCCTGTTTTAGAAGTGTAGAGCATATTTGCTGACGCTCCCAAATTTAAATGAGTATAATGTAGGCCACATATTTGTTTCCCCTGTCAAACTGCCACTGCAGCCCAACATATATAAGTCGCCAGGAACTTTGATACATGCCAAACGTGTGATTGCGTAAGCAGGCAACAAAACTTGCCGTCGAAGCGGATTCGTCAGCTAGCTCGGGGTGTAGGCGGAGTTTTCGGAACACAATTATAGGAATGAAGCCTTTAGTGAAGCTACATACGAGGAATGTCAAAATAAATGAGTGCAACTTTTGCAAATACTGGTGTAACGGCCAAGCTCAACGGAGTTCGACTTACTTTAACCTAAGCTATTAATAAATTACACACGAAGAAGAAAAGTAAACAAATCAACAAGTCTTAGCGATAACAAATAGCGCAAACGGAGTACTGGGTACGGAAGCTTCTTAGAACGTTTGTAAAAAACAGGTAATGGGGCAATTGATCCGTAAATACGAAAAAGGTAACCACACGGTAATCCTTACTGTGACACTGATCTGGTGTACACACAAAATCCGACTTACGACCATAAACGGTAAAAGAATTACACCAGTTGAATTAGTCCGCGCTCATATTCCTAAACACCTGAGTGGAGCGAGTGCTGTAAATAAACCTTCTATATTTATAACTGTAACAAAATAGAAATTTTCATGGACACCTGTGTAATCAAAAATAAATGAACAGTAAATGTAATAGTAAGGTTAAATCAACTTTGTACACCCTGTATATAAACCGTCCTAAATATGAACAGTTAAGTTACAAATTAGTCGCACACTTTGTATATGGGTGCCCCTACAATTCTAAGGTGAAGCCCAAGTCATCAAAAGTTATTCATAAAGTAAATATGGTCCTGTATGACAAATAGCAAGCAACAATAAATAACCAAATGTAAACTCAATTTCTGACCCAACTTAATGAATGCCTAAAATTCTATAAATATCAGTTAATCTGCATTAAACACAGGTTAAATACATAAGTGAGTAACCCAAAATTGAGGTAAGATCCTAATTTATAACTGACTCAAAATTAGTCAACATATTCCCTGGGTAAATACAGAAAATACAAAATGGGGAAGTAAATTACAATATTATTTTATATGATTTAGACAACAGGTCAAAATAATTAGAGAAAACTCGCATTGAGGAAAAGTTCGCAGGCGAATGAAGTATGACAAGGAAAGCAAATGGGGGGAGGGGGGACGTAACCCCTATCTGAAAATGAACCGATCTCAAATCCACAAAACTAGATTAAGTTAAAGTCCGAATACGAGTTTTCGGAAACTGGCGAAATGACGCAACGCCTGGCGTTAAGTCAGCTTAACCAACGCATAAAATGTAAACGGCGACGCCGAACCGAATCCTTAATCGCTATTAATCAATCCGCATAATTGTGTTATAATACAAGGAATTTTACTCATCAACAAATTAAGTTGGAAATTGTCTAAATTGCCCTACAACCGTGAATGTAGACACATCCACAACTGACAGCGTGGAGAAATTTGGTGCGTAAAAATTTTGTTTACAAGTTGGGGCCGCATGAAACAGAGTAAAACCTTAGTTAAATATCAGAGTGCAGTGAATAATAGGTAAACATTAAGCTGGATACACTTACTGAAGGTAAGGGACCATTCGCCAATGCATAGTAATGTTTAAAACTATAGATAATACCAACAAGTTAAAAATACAAATCATCTAGAGTACCTGTTTTCCGGCCTGGAACATGCCTAGTTGAATTTAACGGGCACCGGGGCTTCAAGCATACGGTCGCACAAAGATAAAAAACAAAAAAAATGGAAAATCAGACCTTTCGTAGACCGCTAGGTTGTTCCTTGAGCCTTCTGAACACGACTATGGAGAACGCGGCAGCAGACGGCGTCCAGCTGAACCAGCAGCTCATGTAGGCACCTTTTGACACGTATTCGGAAGTTCCCCAGAAGCTCGAAGCAACCATTCGGTGGCTGATTGTCTCCAACTTCGGACAGCACGTAGAAACCGAAAGCTACAGGTAAACGAGACAGGCTGGTTTTTCGGAAAACGCTCTCACGAGACTCCACATGGCATGCGGCGGGTAACGTAACAATTTTCTGGTAAAGTGTTTAATGAGTCTACACGAGACCCAATGAGAATTCACTAAAACTCGAAATAAATCATAGAATGTGTAACTAAAATGTTCTATAGGTAAGGATGATTTAAATGATCCACGAAGCATGAAGATTCCGCAATCTTAAATCACCTTCCACGCTTTTACCAGCAACCCAAAACTTACACGGCCAAGCACCCCAAAGGAAGTCTCGTCTGACCTCCACACTTCAGGAAATTTCACTCACCCAATTCAAAATCCACTTACAACTTCTAAAGAATCTCCCAAAATTCCCTAACTACAGGAACTCGAAAAGTTCGAATCAAGATTGCGGGAAAAAAGAACTGTAGGCAACCAAATACACGTACGAAAGTGATAGGATGCTACTGCGAAATTACACATAACAAGTTGTAATAATAAAATAAAAAAACTCTAAGAACGTTTGTGCTGATTTATAAACATTTTGATTTTCCTCATACACATAATACAGAAAATATTATATCATTACAGTATTTATTCTCAGATTAATACAATATTTAATACCCTCCACCACAAAACATAATTGTTATAACTACGCAAAAATCAAGTACTATTAGGTATTTATTTATGATAGTCAGTTTTTGCAAACATATTATAGATTACGATTTTGGTCTTGTTCGCAAACCGTTGGCTAATTTCAATTTTCCATTTTCCTATGGGAATATTTGTAGGAAATTGTGAGCTGTCTGGGATCCATCTCTCAATACGATAAGTCACCTAAAGATCAAATTCAATTTGTAAATAATATAGTAATAAATATACCTTTTTGAATTGATTTATTATAAAAGTCCCTTGTAAAAATTAATGTAAACTCACATTTGTCTTTATAGGCCATACCACTGGAGGTCTTGCATGATATATCCACACTGATTGCATATCGAACATCTCCATTTCTATAATATCCTTTAAATTTTTTTCAAATTGTACAAGTGGCAAACCAAGGTCGGACTTGTGCAGTATAAACGCTTTTACAACGCACTGAAAATTCAATTTTTTACATCACAGCATAAGGCAAAACATAATCTTATGTCCTATAACCAGTTTATATAGAAGCTTTTAAATACAGGATGGCAACACAAAACAAAATTTTTTTCTTAACTGCTGTCGTATAGGTTAATGTAAAGTTATATTATATTAAAGGTCAGACACAAGTTCTACAATTTGTTTTAAATGCTTCAGAATAGACTACCCCATACAGAGTGTTTTGTAGTAATGGCGTGGCTGGTTTTTCAAATACTTTCATAACTTCTTTATCACGTTGATTCTCAAAAATATTCTTTTTACTTGTTCATACTGAAGATATAGAAAATAAAATAAATTACTTTAACATTATCTGGAAAATCAACTTTATTTCTGAAAGTTATGTTGACGGCGTTTGTGTTGTTGAATTTACAAACTCCTGCAGATACGTCAATATATTTCTCATCGGAATATGCGACAGTGAAATTGTCCACAATCAATTTATATCTGTGTTGCTAAAATGAACATTCTTTACTGCATTGATTTATATATAACTGATACACTTACCACTCCCAACACACATGGAAAAAAAACCATGAAAAATAGATTTATTGGAAATGTCATTATTTAAAAAAATCATACGACGTGTTGTGTTGGATTTTCTAAAGCCGTTTGCGCTTAACAACAGTCTAAATATAAATTCAGAGCAAGTACCATCAAGATTACCAACGGAAACAATTTGGTTGACAAATGATATTTTCCAGAAGTTAATGAGCATGAAAATTTATAAATATTTTGTGTTGATTTTCCAAGGACTAGCTAACATTTAACAAATGTTTCGTCAAAATATTTTGAATTGGTAATGTTAAAACTACAAAGTCACATCCATATCCGTTTCTATTACAATTTTATTTTCCCAATACGTTCAATACAATGAAGAAAATTCAACTAGAAACTTTAATCTTCAATTTCTACATATTACGTTAATTAACAGTTTCATCGTGATTAGGATTCAAATTTATTTCTATAATATTCCACTTCAATTTTCAATCAATCCCAGTTGAGTTCCATAAATAAACGGACAAACTCCCATTCGTAGGCTATAAAGAGAAAATTCTATTTCTTCCTTTTGTGAATTTTTGAATATAAATCTCACGTTGTTTTCCAAGGACCAAATAACTGGAAGTCGAGTGTATTCTAAGCACATGTCTTATACATATATGGACTGATTTCACTTTCAAAGCAACCTTTGATTTGCTGTTTAAGAGCCTTTGAAGGGCATCTCAGAAAAGTTGGAGTGATACGATGATATATTTATTTTTATGTTTTATTGATGTTGTTGACCGTGACTTCCATTTTAGGATTATTGCTGAATTCACCGTCTTTGCGATTTTTGGGGACATTACGTTTGGAATTCATTTAAAAATATTGCTTGTTTATATACCAAGTAACCCACTAGGAGGCTCTGAGGTAACTTTCTGGTTGTTGGTTGGAATACTGCGGAAATAATAATTTCAAAAAGGAATCTCCCACACTCATAGCTGTACTTAAAACGTTTAAGTTGCAACAAACTTTTTGTATCTTCCAAATTATTCTTTGTTCAATCTATTAATAAATAATAATAAATTGAAAGGGCGTACTCCCACATACTGATAATTGCAATTACTAAACAGTTCATTAATGTAAAGAAATACGCTTAGAAGCAACGAAAGTGATCTGGAATGTCGGAATATTCTTAGGAATTATAGGAATTTTTTTGGAATTATTTAAAGAACGAAATTGTCGATAATTTGGAAAAGGTAACATGTAAATGTAGCTTGGTAATTACTTAGATGCAACGGAAGTAATTAATTTGAAATTTCAGAATATTCTTAAGAATTATAGGAATTGCTTGAAATTATTTGAGAAAAGAAAAGAAATTTTCGTGAATTGTGAAAAAATTTAACCCCGGAATATTGGTTAGTAATTACTTGGCAGCAACAAAGTAATCAATTAGGAAATACCGTAATATTCTTGAGAAATGTAAGAATATTTCTGAAATTATTTTAGAAATCTAAAGAAATGTGGATAATTTTGAAAAAGTTAATGCCTGAATATAGGCTGGGAATTACTTAGCAACAACAGAAGTAATTAGTTGGAAATGGCGGAATATTCCTAAGAAATGTGAGAACATTTTAGAAATTATTTGAGAAATGAAAAGAAATTGTCGTGAGTTGTGAAAAAATTTAACGCCGGAATATAGGTTGTAATTACTTAGCAGCAACGGAAGTAATCAATTTGGAAATACCGTAATATTCTTGAGAAGTGTAAGAATATTTCTGAAATTGTCGAGAATTTTGAAAAAGTTAATGCGTGAATATAGGCTGGTAATTACTTAGCAACAGCGGAAGTAATTAATTGGAAATGACGGAATATTCTTAAGAAATGTGGGAACATTTTTGAAATTTTTTGAGAAATGAAAAGAAATTGTCGCGAATTGTGAAGAACCTATCGCCGGAATATGGATTAGTAATTGCTTGGCAGCAAAGAGGTAATCAATTTGGAAATACCGGAATATTCTTGAGAAATGTAAGTAGTATTTCTGAAATTATTTTAGGTTCTAAAGAAATTGGGAATTTTGAAAAAGTTAATGCTTGGATATAGGCTGGTAATTACTTAGCAACAGCGGAAGTAATTAATTGGAAATGACGGAATATTCTTAAGAAATGTGGGAACATTTTTGACATTTTTTGAGAAATGAAAAGAAATTGTCGCCAATTGTGAAGAACCTAACGCCGGAATATGGACTAGTAATTGCTTGGCAGCAAAGAGGTAATCAATTTGGAAATACCGAAATATTCTTGAGAAATGTAAGAAGTATTTCTGAAATTATTTTAGAAATCTAAAGAAATTGGGAATTTTGAAAAAGTTAATGCGTGTATATAGGCTGGTAATTACTTAGCAACAACAGAAGTTATTAATTGGAAATGCCGGAATATTGTTAAGAAATGTGGGAGTATTTTTGAAATAATGTGAGAAATGAAAAAAAATTGTCGCGAATTGTGAAGAAGCTAACGCCGGAATATGGATTAGTAATTGCTTGGCAGCAACGAGGTAATCAATTTGGAAATAACGGAATATTCTTAAGAAATGTAATTAATATTTCTGAAATTATTTTAGAGATCTAAAGAAATTGTCGAGAATTTTGAAAAAGTTAATGCGTGAATATAGGCTGGTAATTACATAGCAACAACGGAAGTAATAAATTGGAAATTCCGAAATATTCTTAAAAAATGTGGGAAAATTTTTGAAATTATTTGAGAAATGAAAAGAAATTGTCGCGAATTGTGAAGAACCTAACGCCGGAATATGGATTAGTAATTGCTTGGCAGCAACGAGGTAATCAATTTGGAAATACCGGAATATTCTTGAGAAATGTAAAAATATTTCTGAAATTATTTTAGAAATCTAAAGAAATTGTCGAGAATTTTGAAAAAGCTAATGCGTGGATATAGGCTGGTAATTACTTAGCAACAGCGGAAGTAATTAATTGGAAATGACGGAATATTCTTAAGAAATGCGGGAACATTTTTGAAATTTTTTGAGAAATGGAAAGAAATTGTCGCGAATTGTGAAGAACCTAACGCCGGAATATGGATTAGTAATTGTTTGGTAGCAAAGAGGTAATCAATTTGGAAATACCGTAATATTCTTGAGAAATGTAAGTAATATTTCTGAAATTATTTTAGAAATCTAAAGAAATTGGGAATTTTAAAAAAGTTAATGCTTGGATATAGGCTGGTAATTACTTAGCAACAGCGGAAGTAATTCATTGGAAATGACGGAATATTCTTAAGAAATGTGAGAACATTTTTGAAATTTTTTGAGCAAATGAAAAGAAATTGTCGAACATTTAGAAAAACCTGGCGGGAATGTAGTTTAGTACTCGCTTAGCAGCAACGCAAGTAATTAATTGGAAATACCCGAATTTTCTTAAGAAATATGGAAATTTCTTAGAAATTACTTCAGATATCAGATAAATTGACGAAATTTTGGAGATGCCGGTAGGTTAATTAGCTTGGTAATTGCTTAGCAGCAACGGAAGTAATTAATTAAAAGTGTCGGAATATTTATGAAAATTGTAGAAATATTTTTAGAAATATTTGAGAAATAGAAGGAAACTGAGACTTTTGTAGAAGCTACCACGTGAACTGGAAATAGCTGAGCGCAGCAATGGATGTGATTAATCGGGAATAGCGAAATATTTTTAAATGCTATAGTAAATTTTTTGTAATTATCTGAGAACTCTTTCTGGTATTATTTGTGAAAAATATGCAAATTAATTAGTATTGAAAACCTAAAATTAACCATTAGTCTTGTTTACCACATAAGGCGTTGGGTAAACTTCGCCGCGCACTCTTCAACGGTCACTATTCGCTAATCACCATTCGCTGTAATACGTTTTGAGGACCACTATTCGCCGATCACCAGCCGTCGCGACGTGTTTTGCGGACAATACCATTCCAAACCATTCGCTGCAAGGTACGATTCGTGCGTTACTTTTATACCTTCCCAGTATAAAATAATTGATGAATATACTACAACATTGTCATTATTTATTACATCGATTAGTGATTTTATATTCTGCGGCTCACCTTTACAATATGTTCTGATTCCCGCCCCCCTCTCTAGCAAGGCGGAATCTCGAAATTTCCTGAGCGTTGAAGACTGATCCAAAAACAGGATAAGACTCATATATTACAACTATCAGATAAAATTAACAGCTTTTCGCGAAAATTGGAACTTTAGTCAAAGACGTTAAACAGTGAAGCTGCAGAAATGTTCTTTAATTTAAAAACATTTATTAACGATAACAAACCAAGCCATATAAATGTATGTTTAATTCTTAGATGCATAGAACATCATTAAGAATGTTATATAAAACTTTTAAACGTTACTTTTTTGAAAACGATAGTCTTCGGACCAAATACGAGTATATAACAAACCCGTTTAAAGTTACACCTACAAATTTATCGTCGGAAGAAGTGAAACAATTCACTGATTGTGCATGAAATACAGAAAAGGAAAGACTATCTTCGTCGACAACCATTGTCGAGTTTTAGATTAACTCGCAAGAGGAATTTCCAGCGTTATTAAAAAGAGCTATACAGATTATATTGCGATGTGCTACATCTTATCCTTGTAAAGTTGATTTCTATGCAGTAGCTTGTATAAAATAGAAATAGAGAAACCGGCACAACATCGACCGTGAACTAAGAGTAGCTATTACTCAATTAGAACCAAACTTGAACAAGTTATGCAGTTATGCAAAACGGACTCATTTAAGTCACTAGTTTGTTTAAATAAACTGTTAGTAAGTTTTATGTAGTTTTACATTGTACTCGTAGGCACATTACATATGCAATCTTTTGCAAAAAATAATATGCTAAACTTTAAGCATTGAGTTAAGATGTTTTGTATTTGTTTCAATATACTAATTTTGGTTCTACTATTTTTCTGCTGCGTCACCCGTTGAGGACCTTTACTCTCCCCCGTAGGGGGGGGGG
>JABXWE010056636.1:0-12581 GCA_014611495.1 Limonius californicus | reverse complement strand
ATGTATTTGCTCTCGTGGGAGACGTTTTAGTGCCCCTGTCGTTTTCGAGAAGCACTACGTCAATCGGGGAACGACCTGTATATGAACAAAACAACATTGTTGTAATATGATACGTAGCGATTGCTTTCGCATGTACCGCGCCGCGCCGGTGAGATTATTTGTACCGGGTTTTCCCCGCGAACAGCACGTACCGCTCCAAGGGCAGCGGCAAGGGCAGCGGCAACGCAGCGCATACGCAAGGCGTGTGTGTGTGTGTGAAGGTATGTGATTTTGTTAATTTAGCAAAACCGATCAACCAGGTGTTTTTTGGTTGCCATAGGTTAGCGCAGCTACGGGAAACATCACGTGTGTCCCACAATGCAGATCTCGTCTGAATTGATAGTACAATACTGTACCGCTGCATGTTGAGCTCAGGTTTATTAGTTTTCACAGTTTAGAGCAGCTACGGGAAACATCACGTGTTTCCCACAATGCAGATCTCGTCTGAATTGATAGTACAATACTGTACCGCTGCATGTTGAGCTCAGGTTTATTAGTTTTCACAGTTTAGAGCAGCTACGGGAAACATCACGTGTTTCCCACAATGCAGATCTCGTCTGAATTGATAGTACAATACTGTACCGCTGCATGTTGGGCTCAGGTTTATTAGTTTTCACAGTTTAGAGCAGCTACGGGAAACATCACGTGTTTCCCACAATTCAGAACTCGCCTGAATTGGTAGTACAATACTGTACAGCTGCTGAAGAAGTGTTGCGATGATTATAGGATAGAACTTACGTTGATCAGAGTCTGGATCGGTGTATGATGGCTCCATTAGTGATCTAGAATCACTGCTGGCTTCGTCGCTGGTAGAAAGAGCGTAGTTGGGTCGCCGATTGTGTCGCTCAAAAAATCGAAACTTGGCTTCCAGTTTTCGCAATTTTCTTCGTAATGAGCTATCTTCCGGCGTATCTGAAGCCCTAGAGGGGCTTCGCCGTTTAGAGGCTCGAGGCATGAGGTAATCACAGTTACAAGGGGGAAACAAAAAACACGACACTATCGCGTAACGTCCACACGGTCCGACACAAAGAAGAGTAATGATATCCTGGAAGGAGAAGCGATGTGAGGCGGTTGGGGGGAGTGGGTTTTTTTCCTTTAAAAATTGTGCATGGTCTGGCAACAAGTAGGGGTACTACATTGTGTGATCTTCGAGAAAGAGGCGCGAATATAATTGTGTGCGGTTATTTAGAGAAACAGGAAGCGTAACACGGAAGAGCGGAAGTGGAAGGCCAACAATCCGTACAGAGGAGACCATTCAAAATCTTCAAGAGATTATGAATAAAGCACCTACAACATCATTCCGCCGACTCGTACAACAAGTTCCTGTTTCTGTAGGTACCTGTAGAACAATTTTGAGAAGAGACATTGGTCTATTTCCTTACAAGATGCAGACAACTCATGAATTGTTACCGGGTGATAATAACAGGCGCCTGTTGTATTGCCAATGGTTCACTCAACATTTATTGAATAACAATGACCTCTTGGATTTAACATTCTTTACAGATGAAGCATGGTTTCATTTATCAGGGTATATTAATTCACAAACCATGAGGATGTGGAGTGCTGAAAACCCTCATATATTTTGGGAGACCCCGTTACATCCCCAGAAAATTGGTCTATGGATAGGTGTCTCTAGAAAACGATTAATTCCCATATTCTTTGAAGGAACCGTCAATGCTCAAAGATATCGAGACAATATCTTAAACCCCTTCACACACCAACTTCATGACGATGAGCTACAACATGGATATTTCCAACAAGACGGTGCCACTTCCCATACGACTCCACAATCCATTGCTTATTTGCGTCAGATTTTCGACGATCGCCTTATCAGTTTACGTTGTGAACCAGAATTTCCGCCGAGATCACCAGATTTGACTATTCTTGATTACTTTGTTTTTCCGCATTTGAAAAACACAATTTTTAAAATTCCAGTTCACACACTTCTTGAGTTGCGCAACCGAATAGTTGAAGAATGTGCCAATATCACACCCGTTATGCTCCAAAACGCATTTGATAACATGAAAAGGCGTGTAAATTTATGCTTGGATGAAAACGGTGGACATTTTGAACATTTATTGTAATATGTACTTGAAAATAAACCCTCGATCCTCTCAATTTAAAAGCAGTTTCAAAGTGCGACATACAAAGCCACCCTTTATCTAAAATTTTTTTGTACATATGGTAGTATTAATTAAAATCAGACCAAGCATCCATAAGTACGTGGACTCCGACCGACAGACGTTTCTTTAGGTATGTTCGTAAAGACCCAAAATGGATGGTTGCCTTAAAGTCACAAACTTGATTTATATCATGTAATCAAGAGATCTACAGTATTAAAGCGCAGAAAAACATATCGAATTTATAAAAACAATTCCATTCCAGCTGGGATTTCCAGTGATGATGATCTCTACATCGTAAATTTAAAACCTAATATACCTTTTGAATTAACAGCAAGCAAATTACCTTTCAACTATAAAAACTCCAATAAATCCAGCTTCGAGTAAACTGACACTGCATCAAAGTCAAAAACTGCAGCCAATTCAGTATCGCTTAAAGCAGACAAATTAGTGCACTTAAATCCGACAATATCTTAAGAGCCGACGTAAGTGCCCCCTCTTGAGATAGAAAAACGCGTTCGCCACTAATCTTAGATGTTCCGTTACCTGCATCCAAAAACAATAAATGAAAAGTGCTTTTTAAAATGTACGTATCGAATAACTAAAACCCATTACAGCTTCCTGCGTCTAACACTTCCTAAACGTGTGATATTTCCTATGACACCTAACACATGTTTTACATTTTTTCTCGGGCATGGTTACATTTTCAGCTATGTAAAGAGATACTTCTTCTAAATTTAAAAGGGGCAAGAATTTAAGGTAAGTGTGAGGCTGTTCTAGAAGGAAATGTAAGTATTTTTATACCGGCAGAGGTGGAATAAGGCAGCCGATTAATAACATGATAAAGTTCTATAAACATTTCTGAAATTAAATACATTAAATGAGTCAATCCGGGGATGTGCTTCAACGTTGCAGTAGATTTAATTGGGTCGTCGTTTCACAAAACACATAAAACTGTAGATAATATTAGAAAATCCAATCCTGTTCTGTTTCCGTATACCGACAAGATTTCAAATTTCTCTTTACGACAGTTTGGAGGTCCAAATAGGCTCTCCTGATATATTTCTATAAAAAGAATTTAATATCGTAGAGGATTACGAAACTATTTTTTCTGTGCGGCTTGGGAACCCATATTCGCCAGGAACCATCACCAACTGGGGTAACCCATTGGTTTGGAGAAACTTAAAAATACACTGTTTTCTAGAGGAAGAGAAACTCTTAATCGTTTTTGGAACTAATTCTAACTTTTACGCAAGGTAATGAGCCAAAGAAGCTACGAAACTGATTATTTGTTTCTTTGTGAACGGCGTCCGAAATGGAAAATTGAATAAAATAGCGTAAAACTCTCCAAATAGGGAGTATTATATATTATTTATATTGTTCATAATTAATATGGGGTATTACAACTTATTTCTTAAATATTATGAGTTCAAGAGGACTTAAAACTTGATCCAAATAGGCAAGTTCCTTTCTATTGCTACAACTGTAGAGATATCCTAGCATTTCTCGAGCATTAAGATATTAATCCACTCTCTTACATTTTCCTTCGTATATGTTCGAGTACTAAGTTGTTACACTAGAAGGGAAGCAGGTGGGTTCGTATTGTCCCTTTTAGGTGATTTTAGATCAGATTGTCGAAATATACAACAGCGTACCCCAGGTTTTATATACAATTAAAATATTCGACGATCAGTCACGATGGGTTCGTTTGTTCCTCTATATTTGTTACAAAAATGCTAATCCAGAAACTTCTTCAAGAAAGTAAAAACACCTCTTGTGCTGCAGTCGTTTCAAAAAATTATTGGGGTCTTGGGTTTCTCTTCTACAATCTGTTCGTATCGGAACGAACTTGACCCAAGTTAAAAGATGTGAACTTTTGACTTGAAAGCTTGACCTGAACGCTCAAGCAAGTACTAAATTTAATTTTAGATTTCTCCTCGGTGACATTTGTTCCAAAATTGTCAGTTCTTGGAACTTTTAATATGAGTGATTATGTGCAGCTTTACAATGAGAGCTATTTTTAAGCGCAGCTCCTCCCGCTGTTTAAGAGAATCCATAAATCATAACCGAAAGAATGCTTTCTGGTTAGGGCGAGCTTGATTTCGTAGCTCGCAACAAAACTATACAATTCGTTAGCGATTTAATCAGTGAAGTAATCGAATTGGGTCAAGCTGGGTACGCAGATTTACTCTTCCAATAAATTTAGGTTGTTTTTTCCTCCTGGCACTGGCTGGACATAAATCAGCTTAGTTTTCAGGTTTTCCGAACGGATTATGCAGTTACTGTGAAAATATTATCTTGTAGTCTAGTACTAATTCAGTGGTTTCTAGACATAATGTTAAAAGTTAGGGTTTCCTCATAAATCCCGGAAGTGTTTTGATGGTTTTTGTCAGGATACGGGGAGGGTTAAACGGTTCGAACATCCTGCGCGAGAATATCCCGAGATAAATCTGCTTTATCTCCGATGAAAATAAATTATCATTTTAATCTGCTGTATATAAGCAATTCCAGGTAGAAGTTAATTCTAAAAAAAAAGAATTAAACCTGAAGTTGGAATAAATAAAATTTCGAAATTGGCTTTCTTAGTCTCCCAATCTGCCTCTCGCACGGCTTTAAATCTCATAAGGAAGATAATAAATCCGGCGACGGGTTTATAATGAAGTGTCACAAGAAATCATCATATTTATGTCTGGTTGTGTATTTTTGTGCACTCCAAACGCAATTACAAAGCGAGGGAACTTTTAATAGAATGCTAATCCAGGAACTAAATATAAATTATAAATTATGATGACGAGAAAGAGAGAGAGCAGCAATATTTATGATTAAAATTTATAACTCTAGTCGGAGAGCGGCGACGTTTGAATGGAGAGAAAAGCGTTGAGAGAACATTGAAATTAGGTATACATTACGGCAGAGTAGCGGTTATGTAACGCTTTTAGGAGCAAAACGCGTCGGGAGTCGAGTAAATGTCGTCCTTTTCGAATTTATGTGAAAGCAAAGTTAGTTTATTTCCTGTAAATGAAATTGAAATTGAAAATATATGGTGCAAATTCAGGTGCTTTTCGGAAATTTATGAGTCAATACTTAAAGAGAGGAAGAAATATTCCTAAGCAAGGCAATCACGAAATCACTCGCGTATTTCAACCTGTTTTTAAACCGCCCTAAAATAATTTTTACTTTGTATACCTTACACTTCAAGAGATATTGCAATTGCTCTGGACTTTAAGCCCACTATCAGAATAGCAAGCGGGTGTGTATGGAACGTCATTACACTTTTGGTGGCAGCGTGACCAATTTAAAAATCTGCGTCGGTGTAATTTAAAATATCTCAGAAATATTTGTTATTTAAATAAAGATCTGAATTGCGGCATAAAGCTTTAAATTAAATTTTGATAAAACTAAAACATGGAAAATATTTTTAATTCCATTAGATAAAAATATATCAGTAATATAAGTATTCACGTCTTGCGAAATATAATTTAAATTTAAAATGATCTAAGCATATGTTGCAGTATTTTAAAATATCTGATAAAGCGTCCAAATATACTTTATTCAATAATTTTCGGATATTTTACATATTAGAAAATTAAAATTATTTTATAACGTCTAAGATAAATGAAAATAAGTCTTGGGTAAGGCTCAAATGTTGAAGTTCCCCATATATTAACCGAGATAAATGCAAGAAGATATATCTAATATATTCAACCGGTGTAGATTAATCATATATACTAAGATATGTTTGAATCGGAATTTGGATGCATTTATGTGAAATGCTGTTGGAAATATGTATATAAATAAGATATATTTAAATAAAAATATAAATATGTAAATTATATTAAATATATTTAAGATTACTGCTGGATATTCCTATATCCCTGATTTCGGAATATTTGTCTACTGATAACATGTCTTTCCTCTCTAACATATTAATATCTAAGATATTTCTAGTATATACTATCATTATAAATGAGTTGTTATTTAGGATATTCTTTAGTCAGTTAGGTTTTATATAAATTAATTGGCAACTTTTAGTTAGTTTCAAATTATTATTAATTTCTTAATTTCAGGGATGTTCTGTAGTTAAAAATATCTACGATATTGTATAAAATAAACAACGTCTGGGTTCTAAAATATTGCTCATCCAATTATTAATATTTGAATAATCTTTGCGATATTCTTACATTCAGAAATGTATTCTACTAAGGGAGGTTATTTGAAAATAATTAAACGCATTCTTTTTATTTTCTTCTTCTTTGGCAATTTCCTTATATCGTAAAGCGTCCGGTTCTCAACCCATTTTTGGTATTCCTTTCTGTTTAGAGCCAACTTGTTTACTTCCTCGATTTTTTCCTCTCTGCTGTGTCTATCCACCTTGTTCTGGGTCTCCCCTTCCTCTCTACCCTTCTACTCGAGCTTCCATTATATCTTTGGATGTCTCACTTTTTCCATTTGGACCATTGTAGCTGTCTTTTTAGATGGATTCCACTTATGGTTCTACGTCTAGTTCTTCCCTCCTTGTTACGTTTCTGATTCTGCCTCTTCTTGGTCTGCCTAAATATCTTAGCACTGCAGTTGTTATTTTACTGTTGTGTTTCTCTTCCATTGACCAAGTTTCTGCTCCATATATCAAAGTTGGACATAAACTGAATTATACACTGCAGCTTTGATTCCCTTCCGAGATCTTTTTTATTTATTATTGTTGTGTTAATCTTTTATTGCTTTGATGTTCGGTTCCTTATTTCTTGTTCTGTAGTCCCGGTGTTGCTTATCGTGACTCCGAAATATTCGTAAACGTTTACTATCTCTAATCTTTACTGTCCACATCTGATATTTATGTATCCTCAACGTTGGCGGTTTGCTTAGTAATTTTTATTATTCTGCTTTTCTTCGCATTTGTTTTTATTCCTGATCTTTGTATATTATTGTTCGATTTGTTGGCTGCAGTTTGCAATTTCCTAAGGTTGTCCGTCATTAACACGATGCCGTCTTTGGAAGTTTACTATTTACATCCAAATTTTGTGTTTTGTGCTCCCTCTTTACTTTTTTTTCAGAATTTGGTCGCATTATTTGATCCATTTTTAATTGCATTTCTAATTAACCGACTTTAAAATATTTTTTCTATCACACACACATCCCCTTTGCTTGAACGCAGAACCTCCTTCTAACTTACTTTGGGCTTAAAATATTACGATTCCTTTAATTTGTTTATGTAAAAAAGCCTTTGTGAATGTTTTCCCATTCAAAGATAAATTGAATTACTAAAAAGCGCCTTTTGAATGTTGCTAGCCGAAACACTTTTAATTATTTTCTTTTATTTTTCTACATCCTTTTATGTATAATATTATTATTTAAGATCATTTGTATAAAACATAGGTTTAAATTAATAATTAAATCTTGGATATTTTGAACTAGTCAAAATTACCTGCCATTGTAAAATATATCAAGAATATGTCTACATTATGTACCTATGCATGAAAATACATAGTTTAGGAAAAAAATAGTTTACAAGATATTTAAATTCAAGAGATTATTAAGTAGCTGAAGTGAAATTAGAAATATTAATAAATTTCTAAAGCAACAGGAATAAATAATAAAAATTATCCAATATTTCTTTAAAAAAATTAAAATATCTTAAAACTTCAAATTTATTTTTTAAATAATGCTAATTTATATTCCTTTAAAGGGGCTGCCTTTAAAAAGTTGGGATATTCCTCCAAATTCTAAGCATACAAAAATTCTCTTAAAATTACAAACATATTTGAAAGTGATACTCTGCTTGATTCCTTTCACGTTATTTCAGACAGTAATCTAACCTAGCTTTAAAATAGACTTATTCGAAGCAATTTCAAAGAAAATGGAAATGGGTGGAGCAACCGTCAAATTGGAAAATTGATTTCATGATATTTGCTGCTTTTGCGACTATTTTTGGAACTCTTCGAAGCTTTAAATTCCTGTTACGTGCCTTTCAAAATACAAAAAATCAAAGTACTGGTAAAAAATAAATGAGATTACATGGGAACTCCGTCACTTCATAAACTGACGCAAAGCGGTTACATTTACCGGCACGTCAGCTTGAACATAGCAATTTCGCAAAAGTTCGCAACTTCCTGTTTTAGCGAAATAAAATCAACAGGAGCTAGATGCGATATCCGCCACAGTTACCAGTTGCCACCGAAACCAGAAGCTTTTCCGTTATGACGATCTGCTTCCTCGTATTGCCTTTCATACACAAGCTGCTGTGTTTATTTTAAAAATTCCGCGCATTTTAAGTATTCAAAAATTAAGTTTTAGCTAGTCTGAGCAGTATTTAAAGATGTTACATGGATTTTTCATATTCCACTACTAAAAGCTATTCCGCTATAGTATCAAAACTGCAGTAAAAAGCCAAATGTCTGTAATTTACGAATGTAAGATTAAATTTTAAGCATGATTCCACAATATAGATTTGATGATTTTATTATTCTTTTAAACTTTAGCTTTTGCATAAAGTTTTCCCAATTTTATTTCTATCATTATCAGATTTCGCACGTTTACTGCAAAAATAACAAAAATGATTTGAACTCTACTAGAATTCTGTCACAACCGGCAAACAGTTTTCGCCTTATGTTCCAAAAAACCTAATAACCTATCAAATTCCTCCTAGGGCCGCTATTTCTAAATTAACTACCGAAAAAGCAGTTCCCACCGGGCGTGTTCGGTTTCGCAGATAGCGAAGGCGCAAGGTATGCATCTTTTTATCTGTGCCCAGGTAGCTGTGTGTGATCACACGCTGTAGTATGTAAATAATTAATCAGCAACGTCGCGACTCATTATCGCCGAGTATCTATTACGGACTCCAGGAAGTCATTAGATAGGTGAGGTTAATGGCGCCCCTTCAACGTTGCTTTATCAGACAGAAGACGCGACGCCCTCGAATTGCAGCCTAGATCATGCTGATTATGTTACAAATAGGAGCAAGGAGATCGTTCAAAACGACGCAGCCTAATGAAAACGCCCGGATAAATAGTAATGTTTGTTAATTAATATGGATTTCATTGGATTTTTGGTGTAGGAAATGTTTAAAACATACATTTCTAGGAACGGGAATCTGCCCTTCATTGTACAACATATTTTGCGAAATGTAATTCTAAATATTATTTTAAAAACATTGAATCAATATCCATGACTCGCTTTGTTTAGAGTTAAGCAAGCAGACAAAATGAGTATATTTATGACATTTAATGGACCGTTGTCTGTAATTTATTTAAACATGGTGGTTACGGACCCCGATATTTTCTGCAACAACAAGCACATTTAAATTACAATTTTAAGATATAATCGAACTATGACGGTTGTAACTTTTTTCAATTTTACTTCGTGGTGAAACACACCAAACACCTACTTTTGAGAAATTTGACGCTGTGTGACCACGTGATACTTCAACTTATGTATTTTTTTCATTTTTGGTACAAAAGTATATGTTAGCGCTCCCCCTTGCGTTCTTTTGTCTGACAGAAGACGCGACGCCATCAAATTACAGCATTTAGATAAAACTGATCATGTTACCAATACCGAAGCGTAAAATAATTATGCTACTCACCAACATTCATTGAATTAGATTTTTAAAGATTTAAATAGAAACTCATAGGATTTGGAGAAGAGAATTACAGCTGAATTTAATGATTTCAACAAGAGAAGCAACAAAAGAAAATAAGAATTACATGTATATTTTAGTACATAAAACCGTCTTGCCTTTCCATGTCCCCTTCTGTGATTTTTACCAATTTTGTTTATACACGTAATGATGCCTTTTCAATTTGATTTCAACGTTACTTGGAACACATGCCACCCTCCAACCTTTGGATGTTACATATATAGAAGCAGCAGGGTTAAATATTTTTCTTATTCAAAACAAATTTAATTTAGCACCTACTAGTTTTTATATAATACAAAAGTATGCAATGATAAAGTGTAATAATCATTACAAAGAATGGTTCAAATTATTTGATCACTAGGAATGAAACACCTCGTTTGACACAACCAAAATGGCTGTAGAAAAGCGAGGGCCGAATCCGACTGTAATAAGATGGATCACCGCGCTAAGATACAGGAAAAGTTTAGCCTTTATAGGCACGGTATCCAGGGAGGGTGTCAGAAAGGATGTCCACAGGGTGGAGTTT
The DNA here is from genome assembly GCA_014611495.1 of Limonius californicus. NCBI lineage: Eukaryota > Metazoa > Arthropoda > Insecta > Coleoptera > Elateridae > Limonius > Limonius californicus. The sequence goes on along the minus strand of JABXWE010056636.1, from coordinate 2,263 downwards.
TGTCTCCCCTGCTGTGGTGCCCAGTTATCGCGTAGGGAACTTCTCCTAGAACTACAACGCAAAGGGTGCACGCACGAAGTTACGCTGACAGCATCTCCATTCTGGTAAGCGGGAAATTTAGGGGTGTTACACCAGAAGTGATGCAACAAGCCCTACAGACTATAGCAGACTGGTACAATAGGCAAGATCTTGCTGTTAATCATACAAAGACCACGCCAACAGCATTCATACGGAAAAAGAATCATCATCTCAAGCGACTGGAAATGTATGGATAAGAACTGCAAAGATAGTAAATATCTGAGAGTCGCTCTTGACACCAGGCTGACCTTCAATCTCCATTTGGAAAGAACTGTAAATAAAGCCACGCAGGCACTATGGACCTGCAGGAGAACTATAAGCAAAACGAGGACTGAAACTAAGAATGGGAAATATCTGGTATACAGACGGATCAGAAACAAATAGCGGCACGGTAGCAGGGGCATTTAAAGCTAGAGTTACAGCATTAACCTGGGATCCTTCACTACTGTTTTCCAAGCTGAAACCATAGACGTAACATCTTGTGGGCAGACGATGATAAATAGAGGTTACCATCACAAAGCTATCTATATCATGTCTGACAGTCAAGCTGCCCAGAAAGCTCTACAGAGCTTGGTAGTATGCTTCGAGGTAGTAAAGAAATGCCTCGAAACACTAGTGAAACTGGCAGAACATAATTCTGGAATAAGTGCGGGGACGCCGAGGGTTTGAGGGTAACGAAAAAGCAGTTGAATTAGCCAAAGAAGGTGTTGAAGAGCCATTGATGGGCTCCTGTGGGATAACGTATCAGACTGCAAGGAAGGTAGTACGGGATAGACTAAACTCCCTATGCAATACCATAAATACTGGTAAGGAATCCCTGAACTGGTGCAATCCCGCCTTTTTATGGATAATAATATAGAGCTAAATCGAAAGAGTTTCTGCAACTGAATAGAAAACAAACAAGGAACACAATAGGAGTCATGACGGACCATTGCGGCTTCAATAAGCACCATAAGAGTGGTAGAAAGAGGAAAATGAGACACCAGCATATATCTCATGTGACTGCACGGGGTTGGGAGCCAAGCGATACTGACACTATGGGCTGCACGTTTTGGTAAATGATGAGATAAAGAGAGTACCCATCACTACCACGCTTAACTTTTTTAGGGATGCAAAGGTGAGGGAGTGAGTGGGTACAATAAGCCAATGACCTTCAGTGCTGTGGGCCTGAACCACACAATATAGGAATAATAATCACATGACATTTTCTCACGATCCTCTTTATCAGAATATTTCTGATTTTCCGTGAAAAATAGATGCATTTATGGCTTGAATTCAGTTTTTCTTATGGGTATCTAACCGTACATTCGTAAGTTGCACATATTGATTATGTCAGGTAGCGGTATAAAACAGAATTTTATTTCTAAATGACCTTCATTTCACCTTTGGTATATAATTTCCAAAATTACCTTAATTTCCTTAGAACAAACTTCGTTGTAAACGCCCAACCAAAGGTTATATTGAAATTATGTTAAGCCCAAAATTATACCAAGGATTTAAGAAATAATTAGATACATAAACAACTTGAGATTTAGAAACCGATCAAAAGCCAATTAGCATTCAAAACTTCCTTGTTTTACGTGCAAAAGAAACCTTAACCCACATCATTACCAATACCAAATGACAGGAAACCGGGTAAGAATTTTATCATGTTCAGGAAGCCATTCAAGAGAACGGCCGGGCACCTGCAAAACCACACGCTAATCTACTGTAAACTGCGTTGGATTAAAAACGAATAAACAGTAACCTTCTTCCTGGGCACAGCTGTTTCCACACACGTATATTCGTGCCGGAATGCGGGCCATTAATATTAAGAATAACAGGCCAAAATGCCCGGTATCATCCAGATTAGTCAAGATGTTTCGTAAGATCCCGCCCTCCAATTATAAAATTCCCCTGACCCGAGCGACGCCATGCGTTGTTTTTTTAAAGGATTGTTGGAACTGACCAATGCTGCACTAAGCCATTAATTCCCACTTACTCCCGTGGCATTTAGAGCGGGCTTTCTTACGTGACCGCCGGCCCACCCGGAGCCACTTCCGGAATTTGGGAGATCCCCGCTAAAGCACTAGTTCCGCTTGTATTTTTTACTGGAAGCCCCCGTGTTGAATCTTCAACGTTTTAGCAGCAATAAAACACTGATAGCAGCAAATTTTCGGGCTTAATGTTGCGAAAAAGAACAAAG
>JABXWE010056635.1:0-11251 GCA_014611495.1 Limonius californicus | reverse complement strand
TCATGTATGCAAAAATTTTTTGAAATAATCACTATTCGCTTTATTTATATTTATAATACCGGACTAAAAATCTCCGCCACTATTGACATACATACATGTTGATAATATATGCTTACATATTTGCGGATTTTATCACGTTACCAATGTTGGTTTACTAATAAAACATATTTGTTACATTAAAAACAACTCTACAGCTTCTTATGTGCTATGTAACGTATATAAGGCAAAACTAAGGATTTCGTATTATGTAAAAATAAAAACAACATGGCCGTAACATCAACCTATTTTAGGACTTTCCGATATCAAATCTAACTCCTTAGTTTCTTATACGCTACGTCATACATGGCCTACAGTGAAGGCGAGTTTAAATCAGAAATAAAGAAAAAACTAGAATTATTGCATAAATAAAATGAACAAGATCCCAAAAATAAATCAAATCGAACTAATAATAATGATCTCATTTGTTTTTGCTTATCTAAACCTTTGCTTCTTTCTATTTACTGTTACACGTACACAAAAACCACTAATGTAGAATGTAGGCGATCTACTTATGAAAATTTCAGTATCTAATTTGTACATCAATTTTATGTCAGAATTATACCTCTGAATTACAAAACCGTGAACGAAACAATACCAGTACAAATCTGTTCTGGGAACAAATTCCACAAAAGTGGACAAAAACAATTTTTTCAACAAAAACTATCTGCAATTTGGGTACTGATCCAGTTAATTCCAATGTCAACCATAAAAATAATCATGTGAATGACCTATTGAGCAAATCATCAACCTTTGTTCGCGCGTTCATGGCCAAAACCAACCGCATAAGAAGCTTGTATTTTCGACAATTACATCTGGGCCTGATAAGAGCGCGTTTTTGTGGCGATAAAACGCATTAGCGGTCGGGACTTATCGAAAGCGGTCAAGTCTTTCCTCTCAAGAGGGTATTCTGTTCTGGCCAACTCTAGAAGCATATTTCACCGGCTGCTCGAACTGGGTCGGCCGAGCTTGGGGTCAGAGCTGTAGTAGGCAAAAGCATTACTCATATCCATATAAATCATCTTCGTGTATGTTCTCAGAATTCATATTCACTCGCGGTTTACGTGTAAATACTTAAGTTAAAAGTTTCCTTCCTACGGCTGTTGTATTGTTGGATGATTAATGTCTTGGCTTTGCTGTGTTATTCCTCGAACGGTCGAGAAACCACCAGCGCTATTATTATAAATGGTATCGTCACACCGAAGATTGAATTTACTGTAATATATTTGAAAATGCTAGTATACCTTCTGGGATTATTAAGTTCGACGGTTATGCAGTAATAGAATTGGAAAAGAAGCCCTTTATCTATTAAAATATACGTTATACGAATATCACAGTTTTATGAACAATCTTCGAGACAAAAATCATATATAGAAAAAAGAAAGAAGCCGTAAGAAAAAGTTTTGTACGAAATGTAACTGACTGATCATTCTAAGTAGTGGTTACAAGCAGTAATCGTTATAAGAAAAACCTTCACATTAAGACCTATAAAAAGACTTAATTCCTGAGAGTTCTTGATTTCAAGGAGTAAACGAAACCGAAGGGAAAACTGAAATTTCGATAGTGGAAGTAGCACCGAAACTCCGACTGCGTTACCAATGTCATGGGGAAGAATCTTTAGTAAAAAAATGTGATTATAAGAAACCACCTGTTGTAAAGAGTTATAAATAATAATAGTTATAAGAAAACCCCTTATATTGGAAACAAAAAGTCGGCATAAATTAGTATTCAACATAAACGTAAACCTAAAGAAGACGAGGATGCTTTCATTCTTAATTACTGGCATATTTAACAAACTATTTTCACTGAATTATTACGGAAAACAATACCGTAAAATACTTGTTTCTAAGATCAAGAGGAAAAAATCTAGTAAAATTTAAAGTTTATGTCAATTGCATCAACGATTTTTGAGAAATGAGGTATTCAACTCCATATATAAAAAATTCGTAGAACACCTCAAAGATGCGCACATAAATAACTAAAAAATAATTTTATCTTTTAGAGCTTTATTAGGCCCCAAAATGTAATCAAAAGCTTTAATTTGTTTTTAACAAATATTACTGTAGATACATATAAACAGTCAGAAACGCTCTAAAATTAACTTTTAAGGAAAATAGAAGTATTAATTTCGTATACTGGCGGTGAATCGTGCCGTTGGTGAAACATGCCGCAGTGAATCGTATTTAGCGGCGAATCGTTCTATCAGCGAACATGTCGCAGCGAATCGTGCGGCCGACGAAACATGCCGCAGTGAGTCATATTTGGCGGCGAATCGTTCTATCGGTGACACGTGTCACGAATCGAAACTGACGGCGAAACATGTCACGGAGGATGGTGTTTATCGAAGTGTGTACAGTGATATGTATTCAACCTCTCTGGGAGATGTGGATGTCAAAGTTTAGGGTAATAAATTTTCGATAATATCTGTGGGACATTAGTAAAAATAGTTTGTATGGGATACACACAATTTTTATAAACAGATTAATACTTAACAGAACCCAAAATATTAATCCCTGACATTGGCAATGGGTAGATTAATCAATCATTTCAGGCATGAGTCTGGAACTCAACCCAGATAACAATATTTTGGTGACCCCGACGTGCCCTTTACCCGACGTGTCCTTTACCCGACGTCCATCACGACGTTACAAAAGGATATCTTTGACGATTGCCCTTTGCCCGACGTTTCGGAAGACAACTACTTTCAACGCCTACAACGAATTCCGCCTTTGCCTTCAGTGTTTGCCAGCCGTTGTGTGGGACTACTCAAGTGACCATCGCTGGATTTTCACACAGATAGGTTGTCCCACTTTCTAATATTTCCTATTTTGTACCAATTCTGTCATCATGTCATTCCCTGAATTGGACAATGACATGCGTATGTATTTCACTACCCTTGATTGTTATTTTTGCTTACATAACATTAATAATGAAATAGAAAAATTCGATAAACTTATAATACACTTGCCGGTTGAGGTCAAAGCAAAAGTACGTTCGTGTAGCCTCCACGAGCTAATCCCTTTGACACCTTAAAAGCGCAGTTAATCCAACATTTTGCACAGCCCTCGACGGTAAACATTTCGATTTTGCTTCATTCACTAAAGTTTAATGGCAACTGTCAAAATTTGCTTCAGGAAATATTTAAATTATTAGAAGATTTAAACATGCCAGAACCTTTTATTAGGGAATTATTCATATCGAAAGTGCCATTAGATTTAAAGCTTCAAGCATTGAATTCCACCGCTTTACCATTGAGGGATGTGGCAAACATCTCGATACACTTTTTATACTTTTACATCAGCATACATTACCTCAAGTTGACAATTGCGCTGACAGTACTATTGACAGATCAGTTTCATCTACGAATGTTGGAAAAAATGAGTATTCAAGGACTCAAAAAACGCCACATAATCATGATTAATATCCGCGATCGTTACGGTTACCAGAGGCCTCCATCACGTCAAGAGCGGCATTGGAATCCTCAATTTCCCGTCAAAAATCGATTAGCTCAGCCACAGAATTCATTTTGTATCTACCATTACAGTTTTGGTAATCAAGCAAGAAACTGTAATGGTCCCCCTTGTCCATTTTCAAAAAACTGGGACCCAAGCCACAGAATTGCGCCAGTTGCTTCGCAAATTTCAAAGGGCACTCTTTTAACTGTACAGGATGCTACTGGTATAGTTTTTTTAGTTGACGCAGGTTCTTCATTTACTTTATTGCCACTCTCATTTAAAAATTCGACTTTTCGTCGAACTCCCATTTCACTATTAGCCGCTAATAACACATTCATACCCACTGCAGGAACTATTCTTCTAAATTTAAAATTCGGTTTCTTAAACGACCAAACTATCTCTTGGCAATTTATTTTGGCAGACATCAATATGCCGATTCTTGGCATGAATTTTTTGCAGCATTTCAATCTCCTAATTGACCCGTCCGTAAGAAAGTTATATTCGCGACCTTCTGATAAACAAATAATGATACTTGACTCGGAATCGACGATCCTTCGTACTAATCACTTTTCATCTACAATTAAACGCGATCTCCCTTCTTGTTCGGATTCTTCTGCTTCGTCTGGCGATTGTTATCTTCATGTTGAAGAGTTGTTACCAAAACGTACGCTTAAGTCCGACACACCTCACTCACTCTCACGATACCTTCAATGATGTTTCTTCACCAACACCACCTTCTTATTCACCTCCTCAATCACCATACCCGAAACCTTCTTTAACCTCTCAAGCAGTTACTCAAACACTTAAGCATGCCAATATTCTAGCATTACTAAATCAATTTCTCGACATTACCAAAGATTTCAACATTAGCAAACCAATCTTACACAATACGTTCCACAGGATTGAAATAGTAGGTCCTCCTATTTCAGCCAAACCCAGAAGGCTCAATCCTAATCAATTGCATTTTCTTGAAGGTCACCTACAGGATCTTTTAGAACAGGGAATCATCCAACCCTCCAGCAGTCCCTGGACAACTCCCATACACATGGTCGCCAAACCTGACGGTTCTTGGCGGATGGCCGGTGAGTACTCAACCGAAACATAAACCTAAAGAAGGCGGAAGGCGATATAATTCTTAAATATTGGCATACCTATTTCAATTAGCGTATTGTGGAATGCATAATAAAATAGTTGTTTCTAAGAATAAACAATACATGCAACTGAGAATTATTTCATTTTTCATTATAGTCGAGTCTACGAATTAGCTATTAAGCTAGTTATCAGAAAATCTCTTTATAGTAAAGGTCATTAAAAGAAGAGTCTTTATTAAAAACCAATATATGAAACAAACTTTCTACGAAAAAAACCGTTATGGGAGAAAAATGTTATACGGTATAACCATTATGCGAAACTCCTTCTTTATTAAAATCAAAACCCATGATCGATCGTATTAATCTAACGAAGCCAATCCTATTTAATCCGACCTATTCCAATCAAACCTAATTCAACTCTGTTACCGTACCTTAATTTAATCTAGAGAGAGGATGCTGAAATTCTTAAATATCGTCCAACTTAAAATCAACTCGAATTCTTTCCCGATTAATTAAACATCAACTATCTATCAAAAACTGTTTAAGGTTAGTGAACAACATAAATAACAATTAAATATTTCTAGATTCTAGAAAGACGCCCAGGTAACTGTTCTGTAATTAGCAATTGCAACATAAATGTGGTAAACCCGCCTTAATCTCAAAGTAATTATTTTTAAATACCTACTCGGTTTTACGTTAATATCGATTCTAAGAGAGGGGTTAGCTTTCGCATATTTGGCCAAGGAATATTTAAATACATTTGAATTACAACTATAGGGCTAATACTTTTAATGGTTGAATGATAAATTTCAAACAGACACAATTTGGTAGACTTTTTCATTCCATTTATGAGTATGTGTGATATACTGGGATCTTTTCAAAAATAGCTAAATTACTATCGTGACAGGTGGTAGCAGCGTATACAAGGCTTGAAAAACATAAAACACGGATTTTAGAACTCATTCATCATACTTTTGCAGCAGGTCCACTAAATGATTCTTAATCAATTTTTCTATAAAGAAAATTCAATGTTGCGTCTACTGTAGAGAAATACTCCTACTTACATAATACTTTCGAAATGATTTATCCCGTTTAAATTGCTAATTAAAACGCTCAGTGCTTGTAATAACATCCATTTGTCTTCCCAATTTAAATAAATTTGCATTGCTTGCAGTTGTACTAATGACCAACAATTTCTATAATTGTAACCATGACCAACCTAAAAAATGCTCGCGGAATTTTGCAATAATTGCAGGCTTGCAGCCTTCGGGAGCTCGTAATAAATTCCAAGTACGTCCCTGCCCAAAAGCCCGCGGCTGCTAATTACCCCAGCGATTAAAAGAAAACCGGGCAAACTTAACAAACAGATTTAGTGCACAGGTGTAGCCGAAACATGTTATTAGAGGATGACTGACAAGATTCTTACATAATCGCTGGCAAGAATTTCAATTTATCAGCCAAAAAGGTGTAGTTCGTTCAAAAAATGTAAGAGAAAGGTTGCCAGGCAACGGTCACTTTGATAAAAAAAATCAGTGAATTTGAAGTCTGGGGCAGTATACAAATACAAAAGAAGATACCATTTTGGGTTCCTAATTTGCATAAACGAATTATTCCAGGACAAGAACAAAAAGGAAGAACTGACCCATTAAGTAAAATTAAATTTGCTGCTGGATTTTAAGTTTGAGTGTACTACTTCATTCGGAACTGCAAATGTTAATTTTATTGTTGCTGTTAAATAAATAAATAAATTATATATATATATATATATATATCTACTTATATTTCGCTCAATATATCTCCTTGCTCTTACAGGGGAATGGTACGATTCGTCGAGTACCATCCACCGACTACCACCTCGTCGAACCACGATTAACCGACAATAATTGTCGGCTAATCGTGGTTCGAAATCAAATCATAGCTTTTGATTACATTATCTTTAATGGCGTATAAATTGTTTTTGGGTTAATAATGAAGCTCGTCTCTGAGGATTTCTAAGAAATTTAATATTTGCTATAAAATAATTACTGTCATAGCGGAAATTCGTCTTTAGAAGATTGGAGAATTTTTAAAAATTACCAGTGCTATACACTATTATCATTATTGTTATGTTGTGAAGAAGGTTATTATAATAAAAACACTTGTTATTAACTAATATTTATTTAATAACCACATCTAGCTACTTGCACAACGTACGTCTTACACCTAAAGCGTGCCTCTTACCCCTGATGCGGGGGTGTCCTGCCATTCTACCTGCTTCTTAAGCTATGTCCTAAATACACCACAATTATTAACCCAAAAACAATGTATACGCCATTAAAGATAATGTAATCAAAGGCTTTGATTTGATTTCGAATAATATCTCCATAAATAGATACCAATATACAGAAAGACAGTCTAAAATTAACTTTTATGAGTAAAATGAAGAGTTAATTTCGTATACTAACCGCGAATCGTGATGCGGCGAATCGTGCTGTTGTGATTCGTTCAGCAACGAATCGTACTTGGAGGCGATTTACACTATCGGCGAAACTTGCCTCGGTAGATTGTACTTAGCGGCGAATCGTGATGTCAACGAAACATGTCGAGGCGATACGTCCTGTCGGTGAATTGTGCTATCAGCGAATCGTGTCGGGGTAAATCATACCGGGGGGCAAATTAGTACCTAACGGCGAATGGCGGTCCGCGAAGCGTTTGCGATTAATTGTACCCAACCTTTCTCAGAGATGTGGATCACAAAATTTAGGAAAATAATCTTCCGATAATCATTTTGGACCACCAGTAAAAATAATTTGTATGGATCAGATAGAATTTTAATAAAAAAATGAACAGTCGGCAGAACCCGAAATATGAATTACTAAAATGGGCAATGAGTAGACGAAACAAAATAATTAATTGTAATGAAAGTTTATATAAAAATAAGCACATGATTTGTATCGATGTTGCCGCCTCCTCTCAAATGATAATACTCATATGTTTTGAGAACTCACATTTCAGTCAGAATGAATGTCGTAAAACATACCTAACATACGTTTTCAGAAATAAATGTAATCAGAATTCTTCAACTTCATGCAAATTGTTACATTACTATCATGTTACGAACCCAATATCCAAAATTCTAAGTTAAATTATTATTGCTTCATAGCTGTTGTGATGTGATTTCAATTGCATACACATTTATGTTGCAAGCAGTGATGTCATTTTACTCAGCAAAATCAAAGTACATTAGAATATTAAATTAGGCAATGTGAAATAAATAATAAGCTTGATAAGGGAAATATAGGAATAACCAGGTCATCGCTTATGGGTGCAAAAGAGAATTTATAAAAGGACACTTAAGACTGAAATAGCGAACAGTTGATAGCGAAGAGTAACTGGTGAATAGTAGATGGTAGAGAGTGGAGAGTGTATAGTTGGCAGTTGGCGGTGTTCCGAAGAATAACAACCCTAGCAACGGCGCTGTACCAGTTTGTATTTTTGTAAGTAGTTTAGTATAATGTTTTAGAATAAGTTGTAATAGTCTTGTAGAACTAAGTGATTAATAAATCCAGGCATTTTATATACGGGTAGTTGTTTCTCTGGTGATCCCGGCGATAAGGGCAAAGGGCTCCTTATTAGTTACAGCCGTAGGCGTAACAATATGAAACGTACAGCATCATATTTGAAAGGTGCAAAAAGTATAATACACAAGGTGTTTTTTAATAGCTTACAGTTGATCTCAACCTTTTGTATATTTTGAATAAACTGGCTTCAGAGTCGGTATTTTAAGAAAAACGTAGTTCAATTCGTAACCTGGAACGTTTGAAAAAAACATTAGATTTAACTATAGGCAAGATTCCTTGCAAACATAATAATAATTTGTTATTTTGTCAGTTATTGAATAAGAATCTGTTTTACATAACATATAGTGGAAAATATAATAGCATAGAGATTCTGGTCTGTGGCTATTTAATCTTAAAACTGGGGTACACACTCACTTTTTAAATTTCGGATACTATCTGAAAATGTTAAATGACTCAGCTTTCTTGATCTCTATACATTACTTTTTGTCAATATACTACTCTCTTATTTTTTTCAAAGAAATTTTTGTATTTTTCAGCATCAAATTGGATTTCCTTTTTTACAAAAACAAATTGATCTTGCTACAACTTTCATTTGCCTACGATTTACTGCTGAATGTGGACTAGAAGTCTCAACATTTTAAATGCTTACTATTTGACTCTAAATTTTAAAAATCTTATCACACTTTTGTTAGGCAACGGCTTTTGCCTGCTGTGAGTATTTCTTGAATGTGCGCTTAATAGATAAATATTTGCTAAAATATACGTAACTTCTGTCGGCTCTATAACAGCTGGGAAGAATTATAACAGTTTGAAGGAAAGGCCGTGTGGCGGAGTCTTGAGAAGCATCAGCGGCGGCAGTCTACGTGGGGCAGTGTTGTTGGTAGCTAGGTGTAAGCTTGTATATATTTGGCGTAATAACTAATTAATAGCGTTTGCAAACCTACTAACTGATTGTGATTATATATAAAAATGGACTGCAATGGCAATATCTGCTCATAGAAGCAGTGGCGTCCCTGACAAGGTTATGGTTTATATCCCATGAAATGTTATATGTGATTGCCCGAATAGTTCCGTGTTATCTAATTATTAGATATGGTTTATATCCCGTGAAGTGTTACATGTGTTTACCAAAATGGTTACGTATTATCTACTTGGTATTATATGCGGTTTACAAGCATTGGGTCCTATTATGGTTGTTATAGAAGATTGGTGTGTCTATGTAAGTAGTTGTTGGTAACAGTAGCGTAGTGAATGTAGCTATATGAGTAGATAAGGTATGTGGCATGATTAATCATTGTTCCCGTAGCAATCATTCGGGAGGTAGTCAGTCGGCAGAGGTTGCATCGTAACTTAGCTGAGCTGAGCCCCCTCCCCGCCGCGACTCCTGTGGTTAACAGAGGGACTGGCCATGGACTGGATCCCTCTGGAGGATCGGTGCATCAGAAGATACGCATAATTATCGTAATTACTCTACGATTACGAATGACTGCGGCCACAGCAGTTAGCCGGCAGATGAGCATCTGTATCCTGGTCGAGTCCCAATCAAGGGGCAGGCGGATGGTGAACCCCATTGAATAGAACTGCCCAACATTTATTGACAGATCAGTAAGTCTGTGTTTTATTATCTGTTGCATGACACCTTCTTTGATCGAATCCGCTGTTTGTTTCCCAGGAACTCCATAAATGAAATGCAGAAGCACTACAACGATATTTAAATCGAAAATTCAGTAGTTTTTATTCGCCAGGTCGACCCTAACATGATTATCTACTCCAAGCCTATACGTATACACTATCCAATTTGCCTTATAAATAGCGAAATTAAATTAAATTATAATACTCTAAGATTGTAAATGTACTATTTCTAAATTTTTTATCACGTTTTTACATAACAATTTATCGTATACTTCTAGTTCTGAAGAGTTTGTTTAGTATGAAACGAGAATACTCGAGATAAACGAATATTTAAAAAGTTTTTCAACACTGGAGAAGTAATTAATTTTTTAAATTGGCAAAACTTGTGGTGGAAGCTCCTGATAAGAGCGCAGTAATTCCGGTTGACTTACCTTATCTAGGCAATAAAAACAAATTCTTATCAGAGCCATGAACAAGATGCAATAAACAGAGGTACGTTGGTAGATTATACCGATAGGCTCCTAAATGCAAATATGTTTCACTTTGCCGTACAAGACGTATCCTTGTAAACACAATGATGATAATTTCTAAAGTTTACGAGCTAGGCTAGCATGCAAAGCCAGTGTAGTAAAGCCAGATATTGACAAGAAAGGAGTTGTGGGGTTACATCAGAAGAGAAACGCAATTCTACAGCTGCAAGAAAATCCAGTGGGAAAGACTGGGGGAAGTCCCGTTAACGAAAAACGTACCGGGTGCAACAGATATTCGGTACACCTCAACAATCTTGTTATTTATTACACGTTCCTAACAAAACTCGATAGGGTTTAATGCCTGTGTATTCGTTTTTGTAAGCAAATGTAAAAAAGCAGTTAATTTTGGTATTAAATTTATTTACTTTTATGTTACTACTAATACCTAGTATATTTATGTAGTTTTATTTTTGCTATTCTTTAATACTAATGTGTGGATAATTGAACCTGACTTTAATTCAAGAGCAAGTAAATTAATCAGATTGGTGAATTCAATTTTAAAGTATATTTTGAAGTTGTCATACATATATTTACGAGGCTTATACCGAAATTAAGGGCCCATCAGCGGTTTTTTGTTTCTACATACTTTCATCAAAACAGGTTGTCGCTTACGACGCAAACCAATTTAGTACTGTCGTTTTGACACCGTCGCCAACAAGAAAATGGTCGCGGGTTTTTAAAAAATTCTTAAGTAGGACGCGGAAGTGATAGTTACTTGACGCTAAGTCGGATCTGTATGGGGATGGCTGAAAAATTCTGAATTAAATTGCTCAATGAATTGCACAGTGCTAGCCGCCGTGTGCGGTCGGGCGTTATCGTGCAAAAGCACGATTTCCCAATTCGCCAGTGCTTGCCTTTTGTTTTGAATCGCCCTTCACAACTTTCTTAAGGTCTCACCACACACGTCTACCTTAATTGTTGTACCACATTCCACGATATCAACCAAC